>PVKZ01004807.1:49711-69565 GCA_004027375.1 Macroglossus sobrinus
GCCCCATGGGGCAACTGGCCGCCTGATTGGCAGCTGAGACCGATGTGGGGGGCAGAGGGGCGATGTGGGGGGCAGAGGGGCGATGTGGGGGGCAGAGGGGTGATGTGGGGGGCAGGGGGGCGGCTGCCCCTTGTTTGGAGACAAAACAGAACTTGTTATCCTGCCCTCCGGCCACCGGGCATCTCTCTGAGGACGCCTGCAGGTCGTGACCCCGGGAGGGCCTGGAGAAGGCATTGAGCCCTCAAAGGGATGGGGGAGGGGTGAGGAGGGGGCTCCGACCCCCAGGCTCTGAGGACAGAGTGGGGCGTGGCTGAGAGCCCCCAGCTCCACCTGCCGTGGACGCTGGGGGCACAAACTCGGGGTGGGTGATGGGTGTGCAGGCAGCGCTGCCAAAGGCCTGGCCAGCCTTCTGGTCATTTATTTGTCCGCCCAGAGACAGATCTGCCCCCCGTCCCGTCCTGTGCACAAAAGCCCTGTGTGCTCGTCGGTGGCCGTGGCATCTGGAACGCGTTACCTGGGGGGTGGTCCGGGCGGAAATGGGGGCTCTCGGAAGAGTCGGGCAGCTTGATGGACGGCGGGGCCGCTCGGGGCGGGGGACAAACCACGGCCTGCCTCCCCACGCCGGTGGCCCAGGGCCGGCGGCTGCCACCGGCCTCAGTGTCCGGCCTGTGTGACAGGCCGTCAGGGTCGGGACGGGAGTGCAGCCAGGTGGCTGCGGGGTCTCCGCTCGCCCCAGACCAGCAGCCCAAGTCGGGCCGAGCACCTGGGCTGGGCCGGGCCCCGCTGGGGTCCAGCTGTGCTTCTGCGCAGAGCGTCCCCTGGGCGCGTGCGGGGCTGGTGTGCCGGTGCTGGGCGTGGGCACGGACCCCCGGGGTGCCGGGGGCCAGGCGCCTGGAGCTGGCCAGGCCCCCCTCCTCCCCAAAGGAACTGTGTGCTCTCGGATTCGCCAGTGTGGTCCCCTGCCCACGGGACGCCCTGTGGCTGGGGTCAGCGTAGGCGAGGGCTCTGCCACCCTCTGCCCGAGGGTGAGGCAGCTGGCATCTGGCAGGTGCCTAAGGGCACTCCCCAAATGGTCGAACCCCACATGTCAGGACGCGGGGGCCATGGCCTGGCTTTGGTCTTCGCTGCTGTGTGACCTTGAGCAAGGCGTAGAGCCTCTCTGTGCCCCGGTTTCCTCACGGGGGGCGGTGGACACTGATTGCTCGCGGGGTGTGAGCAGATCACATGGCAGGCGCCGGGAGAACGAGTGAGTGACAGGAGGGCTTGGCGAGCTCCGTCCCTCCCGCACGTCGTGGCCCCCGGCCCGGGAGCTCCCGCGGGCCAGCAGGCCGGTGGGCTCCGCGGGGTCTGGGGGCAGCGCTGAGCCACGTCCCGCTGGGCAGGAGTGGCGGTGAGGGCCGCCAAGGTCACGGCGACCTCCCTCAGCGCAGGAAGGCGGCGCTCGGCCCCGACACCCCCACGTCTCGGTCGCCCCTCCTTCCTGCACTCTGAGCTCTGCGGGACACCTGTGTGTTTATCTTCCAGAAACTTCAGTGCTCTCAGGAAGGAGAACGTTTATGAAAACAACGAACTGGTGAGCCTCTGCTCCTGCCCCAGAGCTGCTTGGCTGGTCCCCGGGAAGCCACTGGGCCCCCCTGCCACGTCCCAGAGGCGCCCGCCCAGCCCCCCAGCCCGCGTTCCAGGGGTGCCCGCCTGGCACCTGGGGAGTGGTGGATCCAGGCCTCGGCGCCGAACTCCACAGCTGGTCCCGAGCCCGTGACCCCGGCTCCCCAGGAAGGGCCGGTCGCGGTGGGCCCCCTTTCTCGCGGTGGGCCCCCTTTCTCGCGGTGGGGAGGGGAGAGGGGGAGGGCTGTACTCTCCTTCCTGCCCAAGGCAGAGCGGGGTCCAGTGGGATCCCCGGTGGGTCCTGGGGTGGCCCAGCGTCTGCCCCACTGCCCCGGCCCCGTCCACCCAGCCCATCCGCCGGGGTCCTGACCACGCCACCCTGGCCGGCTGTCAGGCCACCCCGCCCCCCCCAGCTGCGAACCCCGCCCCGTGCCAGCCAGCTCAGCCTCCTGCTGCAGAACGAGCCCCGTCCCCAGTGGGCTAATGCTCGGAAGGCGGGGGCCGGCCCTCGCCCCTCTGGGGTGCAGCGTGCACCTGCGGGGTGCCCGCCCGGCCTCCCTGCCCTTTACCAGGAGCCCCCCGGGACCGTCTCCTGGCCCCTTCAGTCCTGTGTGGTCGGGGTACACTGAGGCCCAGCGGAGCTGGAGCCCTGAGCCGGGACCCTCTGGGCCCCGAGGAGGGCTCCTGCCCCGGCCCCTCCCCTCCTGCCTTTGGCGGAGCTGGCGGCCTGGCCAGGGGGGGGTCTCCCAGCCGCTCCCTGCCGACTGCCCCTCCCCCAGGCCTTCCGTGTGGCCGAGAAGGAGCTGGGCATCCCGGCCCTGCTGGACGCGGAGGACATGGTGGCTCTGAAGGTGCCGGACCGGCTGAGCGTGCTGACCTACGTGTCCCAGTACTACAACTACTTCCACGGACGCGCCCCCAGTGAGCTCCCCCGCCTGCCCCCTGCCGCGGCCCCCGCACCGCCGGGCCGAGCGGGCGCGTGCGGCTCCCGGGGCGGCAGCGTCCCACGGGCCCCGGGCCCCTCGTCCTGCTGCGGGTGACAAGCGATGAGCAAGGCGCCAGGAACGTGTCCTCCCACGCACCCCGGCCGGAGCAGGCCCAGCCATCCCGTCCCCAGCTGTCCCCTGAGCGGACGTGCCCAGCGCCCGCCCGTCCTCTGCACTGGCCTCGGCTGCCCTCGGCTCCCCCTGCTCCCCCCGGGGCCTGCGCCCCTGGCCCCCGCCTCCAGGAGCTCGGCCACCCCAGCGGCTCCCAGGCCCACTCCAGTACCTCCCCCTCCCCCCAGTTTGGTCCTGGCTTCTGGCCCTGTGGAAACCAGGCTGGCGCTGGCAGGGGGCCCCCCCGGCCCCATGGGCCTGCCTGGGAGGGGCGGCCGCTTTGGGCTTCACGCCACCCCCACATTCTTCATCCCGGCCTCAGAAATCCCCAGAGTCTCCCCGGGCTCCGGGCCAGCCCTACTGTTCCATCCCCACTTTGTGGAGAAAGAAAAGTCCCTTCTCCCTGACCCCAGATCGCGCTCGGTGTGGGGGCGGGGAGGGCCTGGGTGAGGCCAGGCCCCGCTGGGAATCTGGCCGGGGCCGCCCCTCCCCCTGGGCCCCCAGCCAGCAGGAGCTGCCCCCCACCCCTTCCCCCAACTCCAGGCCCGGTGCCGGACACCCCACCTTCAGGGCAGCCAGGCGGGGGGCCCAGATCCTTTCAGAGGCAGGGCGAGGGGCTGGGCCGGACCCCCTGACCCTGTGTGTCCCGTGCCAGTTGGAGGCATGGCGGGCATGAAGAGGTCCCCGTCCGACGCTGGTGAGGAACCCTCCGGAAAGAGGGCCCCGCCCCCGCCGGCCACGCCCTCACGTGCCCCAGGCCGGGGGCCGCCGCTGTGCCCGGTCAGCACGAACCCCGTTGTCACGCGGAGGGCCAAGGGTGCAGAGGACCGCCCGCTGAAGGCTGTGAGTTCTGGGTTCCTCGGCTCCCGCTGAGCGGGGCTTGGGGACAGTGTGGCCCCTGAGCCATGGTGCCCGGGACGGGCTGGGGTCCCCTCTGGTTGGCACAGCCTCGGCTGCCGTCTGTCAGGAGCCCACCCGGTGGCTCCGGCCCCCTCACCCGCCTGGTCGGGCAGCTGAGGCCGAGCCGAGCGGGAGCCCCGAACCCAGACCCTTCTGGGCTCCGAGTGGGTCTCTGTGGTGGGGCTAGGAAAGAGAGCGGGGTGCGTCCTTCACTGCTGGGCCAGCTCTGCAGCGTGAGCTGAGTCCCCACTCTTCAGAGGTGGAGCCTGAAGACGGGGTGACACCTGGTGCATGGGCGCCCCCTGCCTGCCCGGGCTGTCACACCAGGCCCCGGGAGCTGGCGCAAAGCTGGTGGGAGGCTGGAAACTGGGTGAGCTTTCTGTGCCTTGGGGCGGGGACTGGAGGGGCCGGGTCTCCCAGCGCCAGGCCCGCAGCCACCCTCAGGCCGGCTGAAGACCTGGGGCCCAGCCTTGGCCCCTCCGTGGCCTCGGTGGTCCACTCTGTAAAATGGGATCTCTTCCTGGCTCATGGGCTCCGGGTGGGGTCGGGAGGGAGGGCTGTGCCCTGCGGGAGCTCAGAAACCTCAGCTGGCACCCCTCCCAAGGGCCAGGCCTCGGCGGGCGGCTCCGTCAGCAGCACCTGTGCGGTCTGCGGCCTGCACGTGCACCTGGTGCAGCGGCACCTGGCCGACGGGAAGCTCTACCACCGCAGCTGCTTCAGGTGGGGCCGCGTGTGCCTGCGCATGCGTGCGCGTGAGCGTGTCTGCTTGTGCGTGTGTGTGAACGTGTGTGAGTGTGTGCGAGCTTGCACGTGTGTGCATGTGTGAGCGAATGTGTGTGCACACGTAAGCAAGTGTGCACGAGTGTGCTTGTGCATGTGTAAAAGTGCTTGTGTGTGAGCGTGTGTGCATATGTGCGTGTGTGTGCACATAAGAACATGTGTGCAGTGCACGTGTGCATGTGAGCATTGTGCATGTGCGTGTGTGCCTGTACATGCAAGCATGTGTGCACATGTGCACTGTGAGCATTGTGCACATGCGCTTGTGCGTGCGTGTGTGTGCATGTGTGTGCATGTGCGTGCATGCGTGCACACACGCCAGCCGGGGCTGCCGGTCTCCTCCCCCCAGGTGTAAGCGCTGCTCCAACACGCTGCACTCCGGCGGCTACAGGGCCACGGCGGAGCCCGGCGTCTTCGTCTGTTCCAGCCACCCCCCCGAAGCCACCTCTGCGAGCCCGAAGTTGCCAGGCCTGGCCCGCAGCCAGCCGGGGGCCGTCCCCACAGACTCCAAGCCCCCCAGCTCCCCGCAGAAGGCCCAGGGGCTGCGTGGAGGGAGCGATGTGGGGCCAGAAGCCTGGCGGCCCATGGCGGGCGGCTCAGCTGCCAGAGGTGCCGTCCCCATTGCAGCCACACCCTCCGTGGGGAGTCCGGCGGGGCCCAGGCTCTCGGTGGGCCCTGTGGGTGGCAAAGCCAGCACGCGTGTGACCAACAGCTCCCCGACGGGGTGGTCATCGCCGGCAAAGGACGTGGTGGCCATCGGCCCCCGTCCCACAGTGACCTCGAGTGCCCCGGGCCCTCGCCCGGCCACACCACAAGGCCAGGAGACCGCCCGAGTGCCAGCCCCCCAGACCAAGTTCCGTGTGAGCCCAGGCCCAGCGGACACCCCAGCCTGGGCCCCGCCGGCCCCCAGGACACTGCCAGCCCAGGAGAAGTCCGTCCAGACGCCTCGACCCGTCCCCACCGCGGGCGCAGCCACAGCCGCAGCCGTGAAGGCGCCCACTCCAGTGGACACTGCGTCCCGGGCGGTCAGCAGAGCTCAGGCACTGAGCTGCCTCCGCAAGGCCCTCCCGGCGCTGGGGGCGGCCGGCACGCAGGCACCTGGCAGGTGGGTGGCGGTGTGGCTGCCACCTGCCCACCGGCCACTGGGGTGCCGGGAGGCCAGAGGGGTCAGGGGCCGCTGGGGAGGGTCCAGGGCTCTGCCTTGCCTGGCCATGTGACAGTAGGGCTTCAGGCCCCAGCCTCAGTTTCCCTGTCTGGAGAATGAGGCAGGCGTGCCTGGTGGTCAGCAGGAGGGGCCCATGGTTGTCACTGCGAAGCCACCGTCTGCATGCTCCGAGTGGGGTGACACTGCCCCCCGGGGCCCCACAAGGCACCCACTCAGACGAAGCAGGCTGGGAGTGGCCCGAGTGCCCGCCCGTGTGCCCCCAGTGGGGCCCTGGGCCACCCCACCTGTGTTCCAGTGCCTTCTGCACGCTGGACGTGGGGTGGACGCCGTGACGGGGTGCAGGAGGCCCTGTACCCCTGACTGGGACAGCCCTGCTGACAGGGGCCAAGGCACTGTCCCCGTTACTTCTGGAGGCCACAAGTCTGAGAGTGAGGGGTCGGCAGGGCCACCCATGCTCCTTCCGGAGGCCTGAAGGGAAGGTCCTTCCTATCTCTCCCCGCTTAGGTGGCCCTGGGAGTCCCTGGGCTCCCTGGTGGCCACGTCCTCCGTCTCTGCCTCTGTCACATGCCCTCTCTCCTCTGTGTCTGCTTGTCTGTCTGTCGCGAGGCCCCCCTAACCCGGGATGACCTCATCCCAGCCTGATCGCAAGGAGTCTGTCTCCCCATAAGATCACACTGAGTTGCCAGGTGCACATGAACTTGGGGACACCATTCACCTCGCTGCGGTCGCCTAGCGAGTACGGGGGTTCAGACCTGCTGGCTGACAGCGCCACGCCTGCCACCTCGTGCTGCCCCTCCCTGGGGGGACCGCGTTCCCAGCTCAGAGCTGCCGACCTCACTGGATCAGCCGGTGGCACCCGGGGCTCCCGGGGGGGCCCAAAGGCCTGGAGAGTGTGCTAGGCTGGCCCAGCTCGAGGCAGCTGGGGGGGTCCTGGGGGTGCCTGTGGCCTGTCCCTCGCCCCTCGAGCATCTTCCCTCCCTCAGGATGTCGGGTGCTGGGAACCAGCTGCCCGGGGAGGCTGAGGGGCTCCTGCCCGGGGTGGCGGTGGGAGGGGCTGCTGGGCCCTGTGCCTGATACTGGTTCTCACGCCCACAGGCCCTCCCCGGCTGCCTCCCCTGCCCTGAACTGCCACCCCAGAGCTGAGGGGCCACGAGCAGGTCCATGCGCTAAGCCGTCACCGCTGGCGTCTCCCCAGACCCTTCGCCCCCCGGCAAGGACTGAGCCGCAGGCTCCCCTGAATTCCTTGAAGGCGCCCACGCTGCCCCAGGCGGCCGTGGAGAGCCCAGCTGTGTCTCCAGGGGTCAGCAGGGCAGGTGCTGGCTCCAGGCTGAAGCCAGAGGCCTCACTGGCAAAGGGTACGCATCTGCCTTCTGTGGACGCGGGCACGGGGGTAGGAGGTGGCCTCGGACGCACGGACAGCCAGATGGACACGGGGCTCCCCTCGGTGCACCGCTGCCTGTTCAGGGGGGGCAGTGGAGGCCCAGAGGGGGGATGGGGTTCCCCCAGGCACACACAGCACAGGAGGCCAGGCTGGAGGTCCTGTGCCCGCGAGCGGTCAGGCAGCTAAGGGACAGCCGTGGGAAGAGGGGACAGCTGAGGTCCAGCCTTTCCCAGCAGACTCCGCCTTACCCAAACACCCCCAGCCCAATACGACCCGTCTCCCTGCCCCCGCCCAGGCCCGAGCGCCAGACCCCAGGAAGGCCAGCAGGAAGGGCCAGCGGGATGGCGGGGCCTCCTGAAGCCCGTGGACAAGAAAAGCCCCGCTGAGAGGTGAGGGCGGGCGGCGGGGCCCGGGGCTCGTGCTCACGGGAGCCTGAGCCCCAGGGCTGCTCGGGGCCTGGCGCACGGCGGGTGCGCAGCTCCTGGGGGACAGGGTGTGTGCTCACCACGCGAGCACTGCCCCTGTGGCGGCGGCAGCCTGCTCACACTGCACGGGCCTGAGTGAGGGGTCAGTTCGTACCAGCCTGAGTGGCAGGGGACAATCCCCCAACCTCAGAGACAGGACTGCGGGGGGCCCTCACTCGCGTGAGCCAGCCTTGGTGGCCGAGGGACGAGAACACGCTCGGTGGGCCTGGCCCTGGAGTGGGGTGAGGGGTCCCGCCTGCACGTCGAGGGGGGTCTCTCCACGGAACCCCGTCTGGATGGGAGGCAGGGCGAGGGCACTGTAGCCTCCCCTGGGCGTGCCATGGGTGGCTGGTTGCTGGGGCTCGGTTCACGCTGATTGCTGGCGGGGGCTCCAGGGGCGGCCGCCCTGTGTGCACCGTGTGTGGTGGGCAGCAGGCCGCATGTGCACGGGGCCCTGGGTGGTCCAGCCGTCCGAGCACCCGCTATTGGCACCTGGGCCTGTGCTCACGCCTGGGAGGGGTGCTGTGTGCACACACGCCTGTGCCCTGGGCATCCTGGGGTGCGTGACCCTGGGGTGCACCCCAGGCTTGTCCACGTGTGGCTGTCCGTCTCTCAGACGACCCCTGGCCTCCATCCAGGGCCGTGGAGCTGAAGGAGCCGCGGGTCCCAGCAGAGCTGAGGGCGGGGGGTGCGCCTTGGAAGACCTCTGTCCACGTCACTGTGACCCCCGTGCCACCTGAGTGGACACCAGGCCCGGCCGAGCCCCGGCCCAGCCTGCCAGGTAGTGCTGGGGCGGGACGCCCGCGGGCCCGGCCGTGGTCTCCTCTGGGGGCAGCTGCTGGGTGCTGGGCCCTGCGGCGTGTCGCTGGACGGTGGGGGAGGGGCCGTCGTCCTGGTCAGCCAGAGGACCTGGCCGTCCCTCGTGGGCAGTGGTGTGTGTCTGCTGTGTGTGTGTGTGCATGGGTGTGCACGGTGTGTGAGAGCGTGACTGTTCCCTGCACTCGTTGGCCCCTGTGTCCCATTTTCTGTGTGACCTTTCTCTGTGCCAAGGGTTCTGCCCTTGCTGGGCACAGCCGTTGGGCAGGGTGCGGGCACCGGGCTGCGGGGCTGGCCCTGTGGTGCCCTGTGGGTGGCCCCAGCCAGGGAAGCTGTGTCGGGAGGGCACCGGGCCTGCTGGCCTGACGTGTGGCTCTGTCTCCCGCCTGCGAGCAGCTGCGCCCCCTTCTCCGGCCCCCTCCCCTTCCCGCCGCAGGAAGCTCGCCGTCCCTGCCAGCCTGGACGTTTCTGGAGACTGGCTGCGGCCCCAGCCCCGGGCGCAGGGCGCCCCGGCCCGGAGCCCGAAGGAGGAGGAGGGGAGGCCCCCTCCTCTGGGCAAACCAGGTCAGCCCGGGCCGCCACCCCACTTCCGCCGGGGTGCAGGTGAAGGCGGCGCCTCTGAGGAGGTGCCCGGTGGGGGCTGCAGGACGAACAGGGCCCAGCAGGCCTGGCGTGGAGCGAGGGCGAGCCGGGGCAGCCAGTGGCCGCTCTCGCCTGCCGGCGGCCGAGCTCGCAGACTGGAGGTGGGCAGGAGGCCTGTAGGGCCCGGCCCCTGGCCCTTCCCCACGCGTGAGGCGGGGAGGGCTGGACAGCCCCGGTGCCTCCCAGCACCCGGGTCACAGACCTGGCGATGGGGGCGTATTTGCTCGTGGCAACTTGCTGGCCAGGGCGGCCGGGGTGCTGGCGGGGTGTCCAGTGCTGCTGTGTCTGTTTGTGAGCTCTCGCCCTGGGGTGCCCTGCCCAGGGGCCTGCCGGGGTGGTGCGGGGGACATGGCGGGGTGGGGGGTGCAGCTGTCGGAGGTCACACCCCCTTCCAGGACACGCGACCCTAGTCCACACACTCGTTCTGTGCCTTTTCCAGGGAGGCCCTTGGACCCTGCAGGTGTCCCTGCTGCACCTGGCAAGCCGGGGACCTCCCCCGTCAGAGTGAGTGTGGGGGGGTGAGGCATGGCGGGAGCTCAGCCCCCTGGAGGCGGCACCGGCCTCACCGTCACCCGTCACCCCGTCGCCCAGCCGCATCCGGACCACCTGCCGCAGGAGGAGATCCAGAGGGAGATGCTGAGCATCCAGGGGCAGCTGGACGTGCTGGAGCTCAGGGGCGTGGAGCTGGAGAAGCGCCTGCGCGCGGCGGAGGGGGGTGAGCCGGCCCTCCGCTCCCCTCGCCGCCCCCGCCCCGCCCCCCGGGACACTGCGCCCACTGCGGCCCCTCTGCCCCTCCCGCAGACGCCTCGGAGGACGCGCTCATGGTGGACTGGTTCCGGCTCATCCACGAGAAGCAGCTGCTGCTGCGGCTGGAGTCGGAGCTGATGTACAAGTGAGGGGCGCAGCCCGCAGGCCTCCCCGAAGCAGGCTGGGCGCAGGGCGGGGTGGGGTGGGGTGGGGTGGCCCGCCAGCCCTCACGCCCCCGCCCCTCTGCAGGGCCCGGGACCAGCGCCTGGAGGAGCAGCAGCTGGACCTCGAGGGCGAGCTGCGCCGGCTGATGGCCAAGCCGGGTGCGTGACCCCAGCCCCGGCCGCGGGGGGAGCGGGGCCTCGGTCCAAGAGACCCGCTCCGTGCAGGCTTTCCGGGGCGCCTTCCTGCCGGCTCCAGGGTCGGTCACCACTGGGGTGGCCGACGCTGCTGTCAGGCGCATGTCAGGGGCGGGGGGCCTGGCAGTGCCCCCTCTGCCCGGAGCCTCAGTTCCCACATCCCTGACGCGGGCAGATTTGCGAGGAAGGTGGGGTGACCCAGAGACAGGCCAGCAGCACTCAGACTCTGACAGGGCCATTCGTGTATTCGTGCTATCATTCATTCAGCGTTGCCGTGCAATCATTCATTCATTCAGCGTTGCCGAGGCCCCGCCACAGGCCACACACTCTGTCCCGGATGCCCCTACCCCCTGCTCAGGGGAGGAGCATGACGTTTTGGGGGTGGGGACACGGCATCCAGAGCAGGGTGGGACAGCAGGGCTCCCGCTGATGGCAGGCTGTCCCTGCAGAGAACCTGAAGTCACCCCAGGACCGGCAGAGGGAGCAGGATCTGCTGAACAAGTACGTGAGGACCGTAAACGACCGCAGCGACATCGTGGACTTCCTGGACGAGGACAGGCTCAGGTGGGCGGGGCCAGGCACGGGTGGGCGGGGCCAGCATAGGTGGGCGGGGCCCTTGTGGGCCTGGTCCGGCCCGCTTCCAGCCAGGCCAGGACTGGTCAGCTCATGCTTAGAACTTTCTTGGCCTGATGAGCAAAACCCACCGTGTGCAGTTCACAGCGGGGCCCTGAGGGCAGGCTCCCCTGCCCTTGTCACGGGTGAGGGTCTCCCTTGGGGGGGAGGGGAGAGCACTGCCGGGGTTTAGTTTATTGGCAGGTGACCCCATGTCAGGGGCTCCGGGCTCCCGCTCAGGCGTGAGGCTGGCTGACGGGACCCGGGCACCCTCTCCCCCCGGGCACCCTCTCCCCCGGGCACGGCGTGCTGCCCCTCACTTCCTGTCTGTTTCAGAGAACAAGAGGAGGACGAGATGCTACAGAAAATGATCCAGAAGCTGGGTAAGGGGGTGCACGGCAGGTGGGGGTACTGGGCTCCACCCAGGGGGTCGGACTTCCCGGGGGTGGGGGGTGGGCCACTCTGGCAGCTTCGTGAGGAAGGCAGGCTCACCCTAGGAGTGAGTCCCCTGTCACACGAGACATCAGAGAAGCAGCTGGTGGCCTCCGTGTCAGGGCGAGGGGAGCAGTTAGCAGGGCCTTGTCCTCCAGGGACGTCCAGCCCAGTGGGTGCTCAAAGGTGCCCGCGGGTCCCCCGGGCGAGGGTGGGACTCTGGGCCGAGCTCGGGCCTGGCTTCCTATGGGTTCTGGGGCCGGGGTGGGGCTGTGGTGGGTGGACAGGAAGGATGTGGGTGGTGGCCAAGTGTCCTCAATGTCCACTGTCCAGACCTCCAGAGGAAGAAGCCCAAGTCCCGCTTTTCAAAGGCCTGGTCCCTGAGGAGCAGAAGCAGGACCCCCGAGTGAGCGGCGGGACAGGCGAGGGCCCCCGGGCCGAGCGACCCACACCAGGACCCCAGCAGCCCCAATAAAGAAACTGACCCATGGCCTTGGCTCTGTCTCCATGTGCCACGTGCCCCCGGCCCCGCCTCCGTGTGTCACATGCCCCCGGCCCCGCCTCCGTGAGCCACGCGCCCGCGGCCCCGCCTCCGTGTGCCACGCGCCCCCGGCCCCGCCTCCCTGTCGGGCAGAGGACCCGGGCAGCGGAGCCCCTCAGCCCCAGGTCCTCGCCCAGCGCCGCCCCACGGTGTCCTGGCCACCGGCTTCCCCCTGGGCCTCGGCCGCCCCATCAGTGTGAGGGGCGGGGTTCTGGCTGTGTCCTCCTGTGCTGTCCCCAGCCACTGTGGGCACCTGTCATGACGCCCTGCTGGGCCCTTGCCAGTGGCAGAGCAGCAGCACCCCCCACTGTGGCAGGCTGGGAGACCCTGTGTCCCAGGGGAGCGGTGCCGGGGCCCCCTAGCGCTCTCGCTGCACCCCACCGCCTTCACAGGGCACTGGAGGGGCTCGGCTGGGGGTCCCGGGCCTTGTCGTTGGGGTGTGACATGGGACGGGGAAGGCGGCTGCTTGGTGCGGCCATGGGACTCAGCCACAGCTCCGCTGCCCAGCTGTGTGGCCGAGGGCCCGTGAGCTACGCCCGCTGAGTCTGGGGGCTGCTGGGCTGGCTGCGTGTGGGCGGGATCCACAGGGCCACGCGGGTGTGTCTGGACGAGCAGTGCCCTCGGGAGACCTGCCTGCCCATAGTCACAGGGAAACCCCCGCTGGGGAGCCCGGAGGGCCGGCGACGGAGGGGAAGGCCGCCCTGAGCGGTCGGCGGGGCCCGGTCAGCGGGGACCCAGTGCGTGCTCCTTCCTCGGGCGCGGGGTGCCCTGGGCGGTTCAGCAGAGGCCCTGCGGGGAGACGTGCTTGTTAGGACGATGGCCTGGAGGATGGGCTGGACACTGGGCAGCCTGGCGGGGCAGCTGAGCCCCGTGCCCAGCCCGGGGCCCACGCCTTGTGGCTCTCCACCACCAGGGGGCGGCAGAGGGCCGCCCGAGCAGCTCCGTGGTCCTGAGGGACCCGGGCACAGAGAGGCCGGTGACTCCCCTGATGTCACACAGCAGTCCGAGTGGCCAGAGTCGGGAGCTGGGACCCGCCTCCCACGTGGACTGGGGTGCAGGTGCGGCCTTTGAGACAGGCGGGGGAGGGTTTCCCGGGGGTACGTTGTCCAGCTCGTGATGGCCATGGGCAACGGGGCTGGTCCTGCTGCTGGGGACGTGGACGTCACGGGTGCGCCCTGGGACCCCGGGGAACGCCTGGGGTGCCAGGCAGTCACAGGTCTGTGCTCAGGAAAGGGACCCCCTGGAAGTGGCCAAGTCTCCCAGGCCCCGAGCCACCGGCATGCTGTTCTTACTGTCACCAGGGCCACACCCGTACGCCCCAAACACACCACCACACGGAACACACACGACGTGCCCTGGGGGTCCTGGGCGTCCCGAATGGGGAGCACAGGCCTCGTCTCCCGTCAGGAAGCGGCCCCCCTCGTTTGCTCTCCACACGTGTGCAAAACGGAATCACCGGCTTTCACAGTGCCACGGCTCCATATTTGCTATCTGCTTAGGAGGGAGACCCTTCTGGAAAGGGGCGATTGCCTTCCTGCGTGGTGGACTTGCCCCTCCAGGCTCCCGGCGGGGGGGCGGCGGGGATGGCCGGGGGCGGGGTCCCCAGCTCTGCGAGGCACAGGGAGCGGCTGCGGAGGGGACGGTCAGAACTGGCCGCACAGTGATGGACAGACAGGCTGACAGGCCAGCGGGGCACAGGGACAGAGCAGAGGTTGGCAGTTGTCATAGGAAGCCCCCTCAGAGCTGGAGGGACGGAGGGCGGCCACTGGGCAGACAGCAAGCGGCCAGTGTGGCCTGAGGCAGGCGTGGGTCTGGGTTGCCACTTTGAGCTAGGACGAGGCCCCGCCCTGCCAGATGACGGTGACGAGGGACAGAGTCCTGTGGCGCTGAGCCGCCCAGCACAGCACTGCCCACACGTGGCTCTCAGCACCTGCGGTGTGGCCGTCAGGGGTCAGGGGTCAGGGGTCAGGCTGCCTTCGCCCTAAACGCTCTGCCCTGGGCGCAGGCCCCTCCCGCCCTCCAGCTCCCGGTGGCCCCGGCCACCCCGGCATTCGTGGGCTGTGGCTGCAGCGCCCCAGCCCCTGGCTTCTCCCCGTGCCTGTCCGTGTCCACGTGTCCCCTTTAGAAGAGGACGCGGCCGCAGTGGACTAGGGTGCCCGCCACTGACCTCATCGCAACTGGAAGCTCTGCGAAGACCCGTTTCCAAATGAGGTCACATCGTGACGTCCTGGGACCTTGGGACGCCATTCAGCCCGCTGCGTAGGGGACGATAACCCCCTTCTCGCTTACGGTTTTACTCAGGTTGTCTGATGGTCGTCGATGAAAGTGTCCTGAGTGACGTGGGCTCTGGTTCCGGGAGTGGGGGTGTGACAGGCCACAGAACCGCAGCCTGGAACCGCCCGAGCGGGGCCCGCCCTCCCCGCCGGTCCTTGCGATGGGCTCACAGAAAGTTAGGTCCACTGTCCCCAGAATCCCCAGAATCCCACGAGGCCAGGAAAATGGCAGGGAATGTTCCGGAAGAGTATGAGTTGACCGCTGCTGGCTTTCAGGAAGGTCCACGGGAGAGCTGAGCGGGCCAAGGGCAGCCCCCCGGAAGCTCGTGCTGGGCCCCAGGGGTCTGGTCAGCGAGCACTGCTATCCAAGGCCACACGCCCCGCTGACGAAGCAGTCCACGAGTGGGCTCCCTGGTGGAGCTGGCCCTGTCCCCTCCTCCTGTCCCTCCCGCTCAGCTGTGTGGGGTCACCCAGCCCGGCTTCCAGCAGCCCCGGGAAGTCCCACCTCACAGCCGACCGTGCCGGAGGCTGGGGTGCTCACCCCTTGGGCTTGGATGTGGGGCGGGGTCCTCTCCTCCAGCCTGCTCAGGCTGAACTTCATGTGACCCCAGGCTCAGAGGGCCCCAGAAGCCACAGGGGTCGGGCGGCTGTCACTGCTGAGAAGGGGGGATGGGGGAGTGGCAGGGGCTGGACCAGCCAGCCATGCTTGGCGGGGCTCCAGGCAGCAGCCAGGTAGCTGGCTGCGTGCCTCCCTCCCCTGGAAGTGGGGGCCCCCCGGGGACCCCCGTGTCACATGACCCATCAGCTGACAAAACAGGATGACTCAGCCGGCAGCTGTCGGCCCCCTAAAATAATGACAAAAACAATTAGCAATCCAAGCAGTAGCCTCTCCTTAATTATCTCCTCCGAGTTTAATTAACTAGCTAAATTATCAGCAGTAATGTAGGCATTAATTATGTCAAATTACAGTGTAAAACTCACAAAGTGTGGAAAATGTCAACTCAGCTTGGCTCACCTGCCAAGCGGGGGTGGCAGGCGTGTGGCGGACCTGTGCGCGGGCCTGCAGGTGCCCCGCCGCCCGGGGCCGGGGGCCGGGGACCGGGAAGGGGCAGTGTCCACCGGGCAGGGTGGCCGGGAGGCTCCGGGCCGGGAGGAGGGGCCCCCAGGACACCCCGCCGGGTGGAGGGGACGCTTTGGCTGCGACCGAGGCAGGGAAGGGAGCCTGCTCCCCGACCAGATGGTCAGGATGCTGAATTATTAAATTATGAATATTAATACAAATCAGACACAAAAGAGGTAATAATTTTGCTGCCCTACAGAAATAATTAACATAATTTTGATAAATTACATGATAAGAGAATCTCAAAATTGAGGTAGATTTATCTTAATTAATATCTTGGACTGGCTCTGCAAGGTAAATTGTTCCTTGCGGGGTTGGGTCAGGATGAGGCTGGGGTGGGATGTGGCCCCTGGCCCTGTCGCTGAGGCTGGGGGCCAGGGCAGGAAGGTGTTGGGGCCCAGGGGCACTGTGGCAGCTTGGGGGAGGGGCAGGCAATCTCTATGCCTCAGTTTCCTTTTCTTGAAGGTGGTTGGCGGCTGGCCCAGCTGGCCTCACAGAGCCGCTAGCTGTGACTGACACTTTGGCCAAATTCTCCCAAAACACTCTGCTTTGCCCTGGGACACCTGCCCACCAGGTGAGCCATACACCTGCCTACCTACCTGTACACACCTGGCCAGGGAGGCAGGAGACCCCAAAGCTAGTCCCGGCAGCTTGTCGCATGCTTCTGAAGGCTCCGAGCTGGGCCTTGCAGCCTCTGTGCCTCAGTTTCCCTCTGGTGCGCTGGGAATCGGGCTGTACGGTCTCAGGACTGTTGGCTGCCCCTCCTGTCCCCCTTGCCCACCCCCTTTTCCCTGCCAGTCCCCTGGCAGGAGGGGGACAGTCACCAGACTGGAAGGACCCTCACAGGTAGTGGACGAGCCTGGTGCAGTTGGTGCCCAGGCCGCCCAGGGCCTACCGGCCCGGCAGGCTCAGACTCCAGCAGCCTGGCCGCTCGGGGCTGGGACCATGGCTGTCCCATTGCGTGTGCTTCACAGGACAGACTGCAAGAGAATGACAGTCGTCTCCGGCCCCCTGAGAGGCTCCTGTCCTGCTCCCTGGGCCTCAGTTTCCCCGGTTGTGGGCCTGCCCGGGAGCAGCCAGTACTGCGAGGAGGTGCGTTGTTCCAGGCGGAGCGGGCGGGCAGGGCTGGCAGGCACCAGGGCCCTGGGGCCGGTCGGCGTGGGGTGAGACAGGGAGGCGGCAGGGGCGGCCACCAGGGAACGGGGGCAGCGGGGTCCAGAACGCAAGGGCTGGAGACTTCTTCTGTCCAGGCTGGGCCCGGAGGCTGGATTCCTGCCCCTGTTGTATTTTACAGGTGGGCAGTGGGGGCTGGGAGGGCCCTGTGGTAGAGAATGCTGGTCCGGGAGGCAGAGACCGGACCCCAGGCCGGGCCCCTCTATTTCCTGGGCAGCCTTGGTTTTCTCATCTGTGAAATGGGAGAATGACGCCTGCCTCACGGCAGCCCCAGGACCCTGGCGCAGGGTTTGGGAGGGGGGGCTTCGCGAACCACAGCAGGTGATGACCTGTGAGGCCAACACAGCGTGAGCCCTCCCGCCCTGCAGGAGTCACAGGGAGCCTGGTCTGGGGCCAGGAAAAGGCTCCAGGCCCCGTGTGACGTCAGAGGGCTGGACGCTCCTTATGCCTGAGGCCTGGGTCTGCTGTCCCCACGCCCCAGCTCCCCAGGATGTGCCCCTCTCATGAAGGCTCGGTGCCACCACCGCGCACTCAGGGGCGAGGACACAGTCCTGGGTCTGGTGTCCTTGTCATTCGTCAGGCGCGGGGCTGATCACGAACTGCTGTGCAGCGAGGCCTTCGACGGCCGTGGCGGGGAGTTCCTGGGCCGTGGCCTGCTGCGCCCCGCTTCCGAGCCCGTGTCCAGCCCCAGGGGAGGAGGGGGCCACCCCTGGACGGGACTGCGGGCTCCCTCAGGGGCTGCGAGGCACGCTGACACCGCCGTGCCACCTCGGCCAGGCAGCGGCCTCCGTGCGGACAGGGTCCTGGGCTTCGGCGAGCTCCCCGCATGAGCCCGCCCCATCTCCCGGGCCCCAGGCAGGGCTGAGAGGGGGTGACAGCCGTTTCAGGGTCTCTGCTCTTCCGCCCCTGCCCGCCGTCCACCCAGCCGTCTGTCCGTCCCTCCCCACTCCCCATCTGTCCACTCACCCATCCACGACGGCAGTGGATGCTGCAGAGATGGACCACCCCGCATCTGAACACAGGAGAAAGCAGGTGCACGACTTAGCTCAGCCTTAGACACACCTGTGGTGGGGGTGGGCAGGTGTGAGCCTGGGCAGCGGTTACAGCCTGGAGGGGCTCACGGGCCCTGCAGCATGGTCCTCACCCCGCCCCGGAGTGCGTGCATGTGGCCGTGCCTGGCTCGTCCAGCTCCTTCCCCTCCAAGCCGCTGGGGGCCTGGGTCATGGGGGGCTGTGGGCGGTGCCAGACAAAGGCTCAGGCCGCCAGTCAGTGAAGGTCATGGCAGCCAGGAGGAACCCCGCAGGGGCTGGGTGCCCCTGTTGACCACGTGCAGCCCAGTGCCCGGAGACCAGCTCCGTCCTTCTGGATCTTGGAATCCTGCACGGTGTGGGGGGGGCGGGGACAGACCCCAGCGTGTCCACTCTTCCCCCCTGCTCCATTGTCCGGCGGGCTGGCAAAGCTGAGCCAGCGGGGGTCAAGGACTTGCTGAAGGCTGCGGGGCGAGGCTGCAGCGGCTGCGGGGCGCCTGCCTCACAGTCCCGCCCAGAAGGTGGCGCCCCGCCCGCCCCCGCTCCTCACGTCCGCGGACTGCTCTGAAGTGACCGCCTCGCCCGCCGCCCCGCACTCCTGCCTGGTCGGGCTGGCGGCAGCTCCGAACGCCAGGGCGAGTCCCACCCGGTCACGTCTGGGCACAGGCAGGTCCTGCGCCTCACCTGTGAGACGCTGTCAGCACACCTGCAAAGCGATGTGAGCGTTAACCGCGTGTATTCGTGTAAATAACAGTCGGTAGTTTACTAGGGGCCGGAGGCCAGATCGAGTGCAGGGCTCAAAGCCCGCTCTGCCACTCCTCCTCGTAGGGCTTAGGGCGGGTGACTTAACGTCTCTGCCTCAGTGTCCTCATCTGTAGAAGGGAGCCCTGTAAGGGCAGAATTATGTGACACGATGAGTGAGCTTAGCATCCTGGCACGCGTTTAGTCCTCGAAATCGTCCTCACTTTTAACCGGGAACCCCTAAAAGCGAAGTCCGGCTGCCCACCTCTTGGAGGCACTGTTGGGTGGGGGTCCCTAGGCCTGTCTCCTGGGCCGCGCCCCACAAGGGTAGGGCGGGCCCGGCGGGCGGGGCTTCGCGCGGGACAGAGTGGGCGTGACTTCACGTGGGGCGGGGCCCGGTGGGCGGGGCTTCACGCGGGACCGAACCAGGTGGGCGTGGCTTCACGTGGGGCAGGGCCCGGTGGGCGTGACGTAGTGTGGGGACCCTGTGGGCGGGGCTTCGCGCGGGGGGCGGGGCCTCGCATCCCGCGGAGCGTCCTGGGCGCGGCCCGGAGCGCGGCTGGCAGGTGGCGCTGCGGCGCTTCCGAAGCCGAGCAGGTGCACGGAGTTGGGGGCGCGTCCCGCAGCGCGTGGCGGCACTGACTCCCTCTCTCCTGCCACCCCCGGCTCCCGCGGTGTTCTTGGCTCTGGCTGTCCCAGGCTAGGCCCTCACCATGTCCCCATCGGCCATGCCTTCCCCCACCTGGCTCTCAGCCCACCTGGTTTATTCTCTTCAAGGCCCTCAGAGTCTGGGGATTTCAGGGTCGGGGTTCAGACCCCTCCCCAACCCCCGGACGGGGGACAGTGAGCCCGCAGCACATCCCTGCCTGGAGTGGGCACCGGATTTGGCATGGCTGATGGGCAGGCGGCAGTGAGCCGAGACGGGGCTGCGATGGACCCACACTCATGCTGGCTGCAGAGCTCTGTGCCCCCGACGCCGAGCCGTGGGGGTGCTGCCCCGCGAGCTGTGACAGCAGCTGCGATGATGCAGCTCCTGGGTGCCGTCTGCGAGCGGGAGCCCACGGGCTAGAATGCCACCCTCAGTCCCACCTGCCGGCTAACAGGCTGAGAGGGGTGAGCCCTAACCCAGGCCACCTGCATGCGGGCCAGGACCCCGCTTCGGGGGCCGCAAAGCTGTTCTTGGTAGGAGGGACACGTATTCCCGGCCTCCACCTCTTGGTCCCATCCGAGCTTAAGTGAGCCCCTCAAAGGGGAGTCCGGCTGTGGCCAGCAGGGTGAGGAAGGGCCAGCTCTGCCTGACGCGGGGCGTCGTGGGCAAGCTCGGGACCTCTGTGGAGTCAGCTTTCCGTCTGTCGGGGGAGGAATGACGGAGTTGCCTGGCCCTGTCCCCAGGGGTGGCCCGCAGGCTCTGCGTGTCGTTATGTGGCTGGGGCCCAGGGCCAGCCTGCCCAGAGGGGGGTTTGCAGGTGCCACACAGCAGCCCAGCGGCCTCCCCGAGTTCCCGCCCTGACACCCCCACCTCCCAGGCCACCGAGGCCTCGGCTGGCCACCTGTGCCGTGCGCCTCTGAGCCCGCCCCCGAGCGCTGCTGAGACCCCGTCCCAGGAGGCCCTGCCGTGCACGGTGTGCGTGTGTGTGCACGCGTGTGTACACGGGGCGCACGGAGCACACACACAGCACCACGGCTACGGTAAGCCCCGGGGCCGACACCGACGCCAGCCCTGGACAGAGGCGGCCACCTGCGCGGGTCAGCGGCTCGCGCGGCTGCTCCGCGGGCTTGTTGAACACCCGGATGCGCCGCGAACACACCTTAATTAGATTCTGCCGAACCGGACACAAACGGGAGATATC
This sequence comes from Macroglossus sobrinus, assembly GCA_004027375.1. NCBI lineage: Eukaryota > Metazoa > Chordata > Mammalia > Chiroptera > Pteropodidae > Macroglossus > Macroglossus sobrinus. The sequence goes on from PVKZ01004807.1 coordinate 69,435, forward strand.
GCCACCGGCGGCGGCGTCGACTGCAGGTGACGCAGCCGGGAGAACGCTCCGCGCAAGGCGGGTGCGCGCGCGGTGCGTGGCGGGCTTCCTTCACACGTGGGGGCGTGGGAACAGACACACTTGCGGGGGTG
>PVKZ01004808.1:0-70294 GCA_004027375.1 Macroglossus sobrinus
GTAGCATTTCCAAGTCTCAGTCTCTGCATCTATACAAGAGAGGTCATAAATGGGATTGCTGTAAGGACTGGGTTCATATGCATAAGGTGCTGAGACTAGATCCTGGCACAGATCAAGTGCCGTGGAAGTGTTGGCATTTGTTGGTGTAGTAGCTGCTATTACGACCAGCCCTACACCATGGGTACCCAGTGGAAGTGACTTAAATCTGACTCTTGTCCTGTGCTGCAAGATCAGGGACATTGGATTTGGAGTCAGGAGTCTTGGATGAATGGTGTCGCCTTGTTGTTTGCTGGCTGTATGACCTTGGACAAATCTTTTCACCTCTCTGAGCTTTAATGCTCTCATCTGTAAAATGGGGATAGCAGTGTAGAGAGGATGAAATGGCAAAGCTGAAAACTTCATGAAGTGACCAGGGTTAGAGTAATGTGAGATAATTGAAAAAAAATCATATAATAATAGAAGTAGTAATAGTTTATGAGACATTGGCTTCGTGTCCAGTTGTTCTAAGCACTTTGACGTTTCCTGAGGCTTGTACTTTCATAATGGTGGAGCTGAGATTTGCACTGATGTCTGTTGCTTTCTATATAAGCACTTTGATGGTGAAGAGAATATTCTGGTTGAATTGGCAGGTGGCAGTGACCCAGGTTTAAAGCTGGGACTGCAGCTGAGGGGACGCGCAGTCAGTCTCCATTTCTTGGGGCTCGAGCCCTTCCGTGGTCTCTGGGGCTGTGACCGTCCTCCTGCTGTGCGTGACTGATGAGAAGCAGGGTTCCCTCTCCCCGCCTCTCCTGTCATCTTCTCCTTTGACAGACACAGAGAGTCTCCCGGCTGAGAAGTTGCTCTTGCTTTTAATCAAAAGGTTCATCTCTGAGTCCTCTTCAAAAGAGGATTCCCTTTCTTCCAGGTGTTCAAAGACCCAGAGAGGAGCGCCAAGCAGGGAACAGATCAGCTCCTTCAAAGGCAAGGAAGGGGTCACAGCCATCTGCAGAATTTCCCAGCCGAGGCCAGTCTTTTCCAGGTGGTTATTAGCATAGTCTTTGGGGACTTCGAGGTGCAGATAAAGGATTCTCAGCAGGCTTGTTTGGAAGAGTTTGTAGACCACTGAGGACTGTCAGAGCATCACAGTGCATTGGGTCTGATCACTCTCCCTGCTACAACGGCTGCTTTTGACAGTTTCTAATAATTGGAGATGCTGTGCGACAGCCCAGTGCGTTATTATTCTATACTGCTAATAAACACACTCTCGGCTGGCCATGCAGCCCTTCCTTTCGCAGCATCTCTGCTCTCTCTTGGCCTCCCTCCTGCTTTTTAGCTCTCCTTCTTCCCTCCTGCTTTCAGCCTTGGTGCTGGCACATCCCTGAGGCTTAGAGTTAGAGATGAAAATCAGGTGCCGTTTACATGACATCAAGAGGGATAGAGCTCCATCAGGCAAGGAAAGGGCAGGGAAGGAGGAAGGAGCCAAGAATTCAAGTTCTTCTTCTGCTGTGTGACCTTAGACAAGCCTTTGACCTTTCCAGCTCTCAGTGTTCTTGCTTGCGAAATGATTCTAACATATTTCATCCTTAGCTGGGTTATTTACCATCTTGTCTAGGACTGGGTGAGCTGAACCTTTAGGAGTCAGTGACCACCCATCCATCCATCCATTCATCATTCGTCCATCTTCTCATCAATTCATTTGTCTATCTTATATCTTCATCCCCCATCACAGATCTATCTACCTGCCCAGTGCCCTCCACTCACCACTTCATCTATCCATCCATCTATCCATCCATCCAACATCCACCCACACATCTATTCATCTACCCCTCCATTCATCTACCCATCCATCCATCCACCTACATCTGTTTTTCCCATATATCCATCTATTCAACATTCACCTACTCAACTACTCATCCATCCATTCACCAGTTCATCCTCCCACCCTTCCACTTACCCATTCATGAACCTAACCCTCACTTATCATTAATCTAGCCATCTAGCTATTCAGCAAATAGATGTTGCTCTCTATTCGGTACTGCTGGTTGCTAGGAATGAGTATTTGGGACGTGGGAGAGACAGGTAGGGTCATAATGAAAGTCAACTCCTTGAAGCAGGGCGAGAAGGCGGGGTAGATTGAAGAGGCTGTGCTCAGCATCATTCTTGTACCACTGGATTAGAACCCCCAACAAATATGTCTGTGGAAGCATCAATAGATGGGAATTTGAGCCAACCACACGTCTATGGAAGTTAAATGTAGGTCACGTTCCCAGATATGAAAACAGACAACTCAAATGAAAAACCAGGCAGCAGCAAGGCTGAAAGAATCAGAATCATCTGTCCCTTCATGTTTCCCTTCCTTTTTTCTAATTTTTATGGAATTCAATGGAAATGGAGACCCTGGTAATCAATAGAGGAGGCGAGGGTAATCAGAGGGTCAGTAGTCTCAGGCAGTGGGGTTAGGGGGGTGAGGGTGCCAATTTAGCAGGCTCTGAAGTGGCTTAGCACATTTTCCAGAGGTTGGCAGTGTGGTGGAGGCTGCAGACCTAAAGATGGGGATCGTCACTGCTTTCTTTCCACCTCGTTAACTCTCAACTCATAATCATGTATCAGCCGGCAAGCTGCAGTTTACTTATTCATTATTTATAGAGAAAGTGTTTGCTAAGCAAATCAGTAGTTCAAACAAGATTGAGCGGGGTGGGTAGGTTTAACCCACTCAAGAAAACCAACCAGAGTAAGATCCTCAGCATATTCACCGTCTGCAGGCAGATGGAGCTGCAGGTGACAGACACCCACCAGCCTCAATGGTTTCTGCCTCCCAACTCCAAAAACCTTCACTTTATCTTAAAACGGTCCCTTTCTAAGAAACACATCTCACTCCCTCTCCTGTCTCATCCAGTCCAAATTTGGCAATTGGATATTGCCATTTTGGTGTCACAGTAAAAGCCATTGGTCAGCTCTAGCAAGAATATCTTTTGGGGTCAAGTGTCAAAATGAGGTCCCTTGAACTCCTTACCTTGTGTGCGATTAATGGTTTCCTTTAAATGTCTTAAGATTTCTTTAAATCTCTGGTCACTTTTGTTTGAGGAATAGCCTCTTGGACTTGGACTTGGGAGACTTGGTTTTTCATCTTGGTGCTGGATGGCCTCAGGCAAGTCTTGTGGGCTCTGTGGCCCTCAGCTTCCTCATCAGTAGAATGGACACACGTATCCTACAGAGTCGTTTCAAGTAGTAAAATGAAAGAGTAAACAAAAAAAATTTAAAACAGATGTGAGGGAGATATGAATAGTTTTTGAGATGAATTTCAATGAAAATGAGATCTATTTTTCCTTTATTGAGTCATAATAAGCAATTTCAGCTTCTCCAGTAGTTCTTAACATTAGGATTACCTGAAGAGCTTTTTAATCATGAGTGGTGCCTGGACTCTACCCTTCACCCCCAAAATAGCCTGACTCAGTTGATCTGAGGTGGGGCCTTTGTGTGTCATTGTGTGTCATCTGAGGCGTGTCATTTTGTTTAAGCTCTCCAGGTAATTCTTTCTTGGAATCACAGTTAGGAATGGCTTTATACTTCCCAGAATGAGCCACATCAAACTTCTCCTTCCCCCTCTGAGAATCAGAAAAGCATCGAGACAGGGACCCTAGTATCTTACAGACTCTGGTGTAACCTGCCTCCGAAACTTCCCGGCTGCTATATTCATTCTCTAAAAAGGGGAGAATATGTCTTAGTGACCAGGGTTATTGAGAAGAGTAAGTGTGAAAAACACAGGAAAAGTCTATTTCTTTGATACCTAAGACACAGTTTGCACTCAGCAATTAGTAGCGAATATCGCTGTGGTTATTTGTTAGGTATCTCAGGGGCGAGTGGCTTCTGGGGTTCTCTGGGACAAAATTCAGTTTGCAAAGAGCAGTGGACGCTGTTGTGCTAGGAATGCTTCTTACGAGAAGAGTAGGAGTATTAATTATAACGATTGTTCATTATTTTTATTGAGTACTTACTAGGTACCAAGTCCCCATCTAAACCCTTTCCTGAATGGTTTAGGGTCATCTTACAGTTACCGTCTTGAAGTAGGTGTGACTTGCTTCCATTGTACACAGGAAGGGCCCTGGTAAGTGACTTTCCGAGGCTTCCAGGGAAGAGATGGGAGGCTGTGATCTGTGGCCAGCAGCTAGGCTCTCGAGCCTCTGCCCTGGGAGTTGGGAGAGGCTAATAATGGCCCTGGTGGTCCCACCCTGGGTGGTGAGACCCGTGCCTGGGATCTTTTAGGGTCTGTTGAAGCAAGAGGTCATCTTCACACCTTTCTTCTCAAGAGAATCTGGACCTGGGTCCTAGGCTGGACTCCCAGACTTAGTGCCTGAGAGGAATTCCCTTCACTTCTCATGAGCCTCAGTTTTCTCCCCTATAAAATGGGGATAATAGAATGCCTACATCCCAGGGTTATATGGAGGCTGGGAGGGAACGATACTAGTAACGGACTTACACCTGTGCATTTCAGGAGTGCTAGTGAAAGGTGGTGATTATTGTAGCCATTTAGTTTTCATGGAGGCTTGTCATAGACCCGAAGCTTCTCTCTGCCCCTTAGCTGTGCCTCCTTGGGCAAGCGACGTACCCTCGGTGTGCCCCTGCTTTCCTCACCTGCATAATGAGGACAGCATCAAGCCCACTTCATCAGGCTATCATCAAGGATTAAATGATGTAAAATAGACGGGTGCTTGGAATAGCGCAGGGCACATCTAAGCATAGTTGTTGTTGTCATCAGTGTCGTCCTAATTTGTTTGGTTTTTTCCCCCTCTATAAAATGTGAGCTGCCTGAGTGCAGAAGCTTCGTTCACCTCTCTGTTACCTGGAACTACCTGGCACCGTAGTAACTCCTTGAATGTTATGAACGTGACTTGGGAACTTAGCCCTGGCTGAGAGTTTGCCCACTTTGTCTGCCTGTCTGTCTGTCTGAAGACAGAGTGGCCTAACCTCCTTTCGAAGATGTGCCACTTCCCCAAATCCTCACACGTTGGCCAGGTGTGAAATCCAGCAGTTTTCCCCTGGATTTGGGCATTGCCCTGAGTATCACTTCTGTATCACTCAGGTGATTACCTGCACGAAGACCGTAAAGCCCTCTGCATGGGCCCCAGACATGCCCAAGAGGAATAAGAACCTCGTTGCCCCCAGCAGCAGCCTCGGGCTCACTTCCTGCTGAGCACAAGAGATATAAGTCATATTAAAGGTCAGAGTGATGATGGTCAGGGGCCAGGTCACATGGGGGAAGGGTTTTATCATTCTGCCATGGAAAAGTCTTAAAGGATTTTTATTGGGGTGATGGATGGGAGGGGGTGACATGATTCCTTTTTGAGTCACAAAGATCATCCTCCCACTGTGTGGAGAGCCATGAAATGGAAAGATCACAAAGAGGCATTGGGGTTCATCGTAAAGAAGTGCTCCTCACCTCCTGGCAGCAGCAGGAGGTCTTCCTTGAGCCTCTAAGCTGGGGATATTGGGACGATGTCTAAGTGAGTCCCGGGTTTATGCTTTTCCCTTTGCCTTCTCTCTGTGTCTCTGCTGGCCCTTCCCCCAGGCAGCAGGCTCCACTTCCTCGCCCTGTCCCCATCCTCACGTGCTTGGCCTGAGTTGCATGGGGGTGCTTACACATCAGCCGCCTCCACTGGCCTGGGAGTTCCAGGAGGTCCTGGACTTTTGCATTGAACTGTGTGATTCCCCCAGAGCCTAGCACTCAGCCTGGGTCCCAGGCGACACTCACCCAGTCTGTTATATTAATTCATGCCTTCAGTGGTTATTTAAGGAGAGGAAGAAAATGAGCATGGTTTTATTGTTGTTATCCTGAGTGAATAACTGTGTTTTGCACAGCCAGGCATAACAATGAGCACTTCAGATGGGTTATTTAATTTTCAGAACAGTGAGGCAGGTTGATGAAATCCAGTTTATGCATGAAAAATAAAAAAAACAAACTGAGGCTCTGAGAGAGAAAGCAGCATATAGTGGTGGCGCCAGGATTCACACTGGGGCATTTCTCTGACTCCTCGTAAGGATGGTATTAGCACCCTTATTTTGCAGAGGAGGATGCTGAGGCACAGAGAGGTTAAATAATGTGCCTGGGTGACTCAACCAGGACGTGCCCGAGCCTGAGTTTTTCTCGGGCCTCTATCCAGCTTCCACCCTTGCAGAAGAAAATCCAAGGTCTGTTTCTCCACTCTTGTCCTGGAAAGATCCCCCCACCCCACCCCCACCCCAGACCAGGAGCCATTCTCTCATCTCCTGTCTTGGTGTTGAAGCCTCCCTGGGTGGCGACGGCCAGGCTTGTGGACAACACAGGGCTGTCCTGACACCAAAGGGATGGTATTTCTGAGTCTCTGAAGCAGACAGACCCTCACACACATGCTCCAAACAGGGTTAGAAGTCACAACCTAAAATCGACAAGTCAGAAAAAAAATATATACATTAATGTTCATTAAGTGGGAAAGGAAGTGACACTGGCTGGGGAGAGAAATGTCATTTTCAGGCTGCCGAAAAGAGTGTTGATATGGAATATGGAGAACCAGTAGAATCCATAATCTAATTCTTCTGGGCTGCCTCGTTGAAATAATTTATGAAATTGCATCTGAGAGCCATGACATTTAGCTTCTAATTTTGAGAGAGATGCTTTTTTTGTTGGCCCAATATGATGGCATGTGTGTCAACTCTGAAGATTCTTTCCCAGTCATAGCTGCTCAAGACCTGTGTCCCCAATCAAAATGTTTAGAAATGGCTTTGTTAATAATTCATGTATCCATTCGTTCACTTGTCCAACCACCTGACATGCAAGGAACTCAGCAATCATTGTACCAAATGGAAAGGGTTGAATTTTATGTAAATTTTAGCCATGAGAACTTCAATGTGAATTTTAGCCATGAGAACTCATGGAGAAGTGAGATGGGCTATTTCCTGAAGAATAAAACATTTTGGAAAAGATGAGGAATGGAAAAAGGGTGTTCTTGTTGGAGATAACAATATAGGTAAAGGGAAGAAGATAGAAAGAAGATGTCGCATTTGGAAAAATACTAATAGTTTAGCTCAGTTGAAACAAAGGGTGCCAAATTGGAGGGGTATACGGGCATGGAGGTCCCTTGATACTCAGAGATGGGTAATCATGATAATACAAATGGATAGTTATGAGGCCTACTGTGTGCCAGCGACTATAATGACCATGTTGTTAAAAGCTCATGGCTACTCTGAGAGGTGACTCTGATTATTTGTCCCCTTTTTATAGCTCAGACTCCATCCTAGGCCATTCAAGCTGCTATAACAAAAGACCATGGGCTGGGTGGTTTATGAACAGCAGACATTTATTTCTCATAGTCCTGGAGGATGGAAAGTCTGAGATCAAGGCATTAGCAGATTCAGTGTCTGGTGAGAGCCGGCTCATGGTTCATAGACAACTGTCTTATCACTAACATCTCATGGGACAGAAGAGACAAGGGAACCCCTGGGGTCCCTTTTATAAGGGCAGTAATCCCACCCATGGGGGCTCCACTGTCATGACCTAATCACCTCCCAAATCTCCCACCTCCTCATACTATCACGTTGTGGGTTAGGTTTCAACGTATGAATCTGGGGGCACACAAGTTTTGCATCTGTAACAGGCGCCAAGTGTTGTTACTTCTCCAGGGTTCCCTGAGTGTAAGCAACAGAAGCACCACTCAGGTTGGGGAGGAGGCTGGGATGCTCTGATGAAAAGCAAAGAAATGGAAGCAGAAAGTCTGGGTTCTGGTCTTGGTGGAAGGGGCAGCATCACCACCTGTTGGCTCTAGGATTTCAATTAAACACTGAATCTCAATTTCCTTGATGTTCACAGTGGAGAGGACAGTATAGGGACCGACATGAAGTCAGGGCTTTGGTTCCAAGGTGTGTAGAGTGAATGGCCTGGCTGGTCCTAACTTTTCTAATATATATCCCAGCCCCAGGCCTGGATACCTCCAGTCATGCGAACCTTGGATGTTGAGGTGGCTGGGCCGTTGCTTGTTAAGATCTCTGCATCTCTGTCCTTGAAGCTTTGTAGATAGAAGCTGGAGAGCCTGTAGGATTTAAGGAGGCCTTGGAGGATGAGATTCCCCAGGCGAACACTGGGAAGGCATTCTCTTGGTGCCCTGGAGTTAAGAGCTTAAGGGAAAGAAGAATCCCAGATAAACTTGAGTGATGATTTTCGTCCATCTCCGAGAAATTGGTGCAAACTTAAATTTTGCTCCTGCACCTTCTAAATTGGGTTTTAAGAAATGACAGAACTTTCCGTCGAAACGAATTATTAAAGTAAGGCTTGGCCACTAATGGAAACAGTCATAATAGGATTACACGGAGTTGTCATCTCTCCCACAAAGATGCTACTTTGTCATGTGACGACCTTTTGGGGGCACAGAACCTGTTTTATCTAATCTCCCCGGACATTTATTTTATGTTTTTAAATGATTCAGAGGTGAGGTCAATCCCTGGGGTGACTTGCTTTTCTATCTGTGAGAAGCAGGAAAAAGCTATTAACAAAAACATGAAATTGAATCTCACCGAGCACAGGTTTCCATGTGCCTCTGGTTCTTTAAAACCATGGTGCTGCCCAATTATATACAGAGGGAAGTGTCCGTGGGAATTCAGAAATGAATCAGTCATCTTCAACACCAAGGAAAACACAGCTCCCATCCCAGAGACTTTGGTTTCCCTGGTGATGCTTACTGAAAAAGTCTGACCCTAGCCCGACTATCTTATTTTTTCTTATTTTGCTATTGTCCTTTTTTTCCCTCTATTTTCTTTTTATGACCTCACTCACTCTGTACTTCGAGGTCTGCCAATGAACCACAGTAGCCATTATTTATTGAGTGCTTTTTATGTTCCGGGCACTAACCTTTTTACATGTTCTATTAGTTGGGATAGGATAGGCTTTTGCTGCAGTGACAAATAACCCTCAAATCTCTGTGGCTTACTCAGAGTTTGTTTCTCACATAATGTTTGCTATAGGTTGGGCAGTGCTCCAGGGTAGCTGTCTTCCATGCAGTTACTCAGGGATCCAGGATATTCCAATCTTGTGTCTCTACCTCATCATCATGTGGCCTTCATGGTTACAGTAGCACAGAAGAAGAAAGACTGCAGATTTGGCAGTGAGCTCCTCAGTACCCCGACCAAGAGATGACGGGGGTAGCTTTTCATTGGTCAGAAACAATGACATGAAGCTGCGTTATTACAGAGAGGCTAGGAAGTGAGGTCTCCAGTGGGCCTGGGAGGGCATACCATGGAGCAAATTTGATGAACACGCCAGGGTTTTCTCCTTGGATCCCCACACATGTGTGAGGTAGATTCTGATTTGTAGACCTATATTTATTTTAAGCACCTTGCCCCAAATGCTCATAGTTTTGGGGCTGGATTGGGAACCCAGTTCTGTCTGACTCCAGATTCTAAACTCTTAACCACTGAGAGCTACTCCCCTCCCCATGAGTTCCCTCCCCTCTCCACCCTTCTTTTGTTTCTGTTTCTGAAAGAAACAACTCCTCCCAGCATTACCCCTCCATCTAGATTTTCTCCATTTCTCTTGGGGCGATGAAATGGTAGTCCCAGTGTTCACCCTAGTACTTCTGTACTAGGTAAGTTTTCCTTAAATCCCCAAGGTGTTCTCGCTTTATCTGTGAAGCTTCACGTGCAAAGGACAGTGTTCTTTGCCATCAGGCTGGCAGAGGCACAGGTTGTAGAAACTGGGGGAAATTCCTTCTCTGGTTGACAAGGCTGTGAAATCAGCGAGTTTTTGTATGGGCTCCTTTGCAAGTGTAACAGGAAGAAGAAGAAGTCAGTGGGGATTTTTTTGTGAACTTCCAGGCTTTTTTTTTCTTTTTTAAACAAATATGTATATATACTTGTTTGATATTTTGCAAATACCCTAAAAAACGTTGAACTGTATGAACATTTTAAGCCAGTGGACTTTATGAGATGTTTGATATAAGCATATTTATAAAATGGTGCAATTATCACCAAATGTAATTTTAGAACACTTTATTGACTCAACAAGAAAACCTGTGTCCATTAAACCTCCCCACCCCACTTTCCCATCTGCCCTCAGCCTCTGGCAGCCTGAGCATCCAGGTTTCAGACAAAGACTCTGTGTTTTTATTGGAGTGTTTCGAAGGCCAGGGGAAAATACAGACAGACAGCTGAGGGCTGAGAGAGGCTGTGGCCGGTTCTGAAGTTGGCATGACATACTTGTATTGCTCTCCCTGCTCCAGCCATCACAACACTTACGCACAGCGAGACAGAGATGTAATATAGATGCAAAGGCACTGGCACACACATACACGGATGCACACGTGTAAATATGCATGCGCACATGTATTATATCCACGCATGCATACACACACAGATCCACTCACATGTATATCTACATGCCCGTGTGCATGTAAACATGCACACAGAGAGGCGCTTGCACCCACAGGAGCAAGAATCCACACATGTATATCCACATACACAGATGTGTTGTGCCTGTGGCTTTTGATCCAGCTACAGTGACCCTTCGTGTAGTGGCAGCAGATCAGGTAACTCCTCGCTCCCCTACCCCCACCCTGTAGCTCTCTCCAAGCCAGTGGTCTGTAAGGAAAGCATTCTAAAGCAATTTGGGATTTGTTTCACTTGGGTGAACAATTTGTCCAGCTAGTTTAGTGCCTAAGGGCTGCCTGGGAAGGCTGTGTTACGGTGTATATAGGAATTGAGATGCAGAATTGTGGAGAAGAGGCAGGAGATTTAGAAACATGTAAGTTGCATGACATCGGCTCGACAGTGCTTCTGTGTTTGAGTTATGGCATGTTTGGCTTGGGCGTGTCCTTCCCCACTGTTGTGTAACACAGGCTTGCAGGTAAGTTCTCGGCCTGCATTTGCACTCACCTCAGTTCTTTTTCCTTCTCTCTCAGCAGCCCAGTTCATTCCCGAGTAGAGCTTTGTCCCTGCACCGGTGACATGGCATTTTCATGTATACTGTCTGCCTCATTCACGAGAGTCAGTATCGCACACCTAAGACGGTACCTGACGGTTAGGGCCTCTAGGAGTGCTGGCTCAATGGTTGCATGGATGGATGTGTGATGAAGTGAATGCATGAATGGATGAGCGAGCAAGTAAATGAATGGAAAATCCACTTGGCCTTGACCACACCCAATTCCTAAGTGCAGAGGAGAATGGCTCGAAGTTGTCTACATACTTCTCGATCTAGCAGCCTAGTTTCTGTTGACACATTCCGATTCTTAGAGCAGGGTCCGAGAAACATTTTCTGTCAATGGGCCAGCTGTCTTCCTCAATAGCAATTGGACTTTTCCAGGGAGAGGATGCTCTTGGGGCTTTAGAGTAGCACCTGTGCCAACCCCTGTGTAGAAGGCAGAGCAAAAATTGCTTCCTACCCTCAAAGAGTCACAGCCAGAGAACCTTTTGGCGAATCTGAGCTATTTAGCATATGAATTCGGTTCAGACTGTACAGTCTCTGTCACAGCTACTCAATTCTTGACATTGTAGCATGAAAGACCATATGCAAACAAGGGATGTGGCCATGTATGTGCCCATAAAACATTATTTATGGGCATGGCAATTTGAATTTTATGTAATAACCTTTTGAATTTTTTTAACCTTTATCTGCTGGTGTAAAAACTAGACTTACCTCATGGTCTATACAAACACAGGCACTCGGCTGGATCTGGCCCATGGGCCATATAGTTTGCAACCTTGTCTTACAAGCCTGGCTTGAGTAGACCTGTGTGTTCACACTCTACCAAATACCCTGCAAGCCTCCGAAATAGAGCAGTGTGGACAATAGGCTAATTGGGTGTGTGCTGGAGTGTCCCCAGCACCAGAAGCCATCTCAGAAAAGAAGGGGAGATAGTGGAAAGGCCAGCAGCTCAGATCCTGCATCCACATCCTGGCCGAGAAGGATCCTGGGCGAGGTATTCATTCCCATGAGCCTTTGCCTCCTCATTGGAAAAAGGAGAGGATGAGAAGATCCCCCACAAGACTCTGGGGAGGTTGAAATGAGCACCAGGCTCTCAGGAGCTTGGAAATGGTTGGTTCCCTCATCCCTCAACCCCTGTTCCTTCCACTTCCCAAGAAGGCCATGTAGCCAAGTGGTTAGGAACAAGAAGCTGATGTCAAACAGACTGAAGGTAGAATGCCAGTTCTGCTTCATATCCTTGCTGCGTGAGCTTAGCGAATGACCTCACCTCTCTGAGGCTCAGTTTCCCCATCTGTGAAATAAGAATTAAACCTCCCTAATGAGGTTGAGGTCAGGAGTACAACCAACTGAGATCTTTCATAAAAAACCCTTAACAGAGTGTTCATGGGGAAGTTTATGGAGTGGTGTTTATTGTCCTTAGAAGGCAGAGTGGCTCCAAGGCTGCACACACCCACTTGGTCCTCAGCCAGGTCTGGGCTCACGCCAGGCTCTGCCACTCAAAGCAGGACCTTGGGAAATTCCGTCATCCTTCTGTGTTTCGATTTTTCCATATCTTCCATGAAGGAGGCGGACCCCGTGATCTAGTCTACAACCCAAATTCTAGAAATGTCTACACGTGTTCTTTTACACCATAGCTAGATCAGTTCCATTTTCATGTATATTCCCATCACCCCCTCCCCTCTCCCATCTCCTTCCCCTCTGCTTCTCCCCTCCCCTCCTTGCAATCTCTTGTCACCCTCTTGGGCCCTAGGTCCTGTGGATGGAAAGGACACAGCCATTTAGGGACGTTATGTGCACCACCAATCTGTCTGTCTCTTTTCCTCTTCCCAGCCATACGGTTATTTTCAAAAATCAAGAGTCAGCTGTCTTCCTCAATAGTGATTGAACTTTTCCAGGGAAAGGGTGCTCTTGGGGCTTTAGAGTAGCACCTGTGCCAACCCCTGTGTAGAAGGCAGAGCAAAAATTGCTTCCTACCCTCAAAGAGTCACAGCCAGAGAACCTTTTGGCGAATCTGAGCTACTTAGCATACGAATTCGGTTCAGACTGTACTTTCTCATTTCAGTTTGTCGCCCGTCCAATATTTTCCAAACTGTCTATAGAATAAACGTGCGTGTCTGGTTTCATTTCAGTCTGACTCAGAGTTGCTTTTTTCCTTTTTTCCCCCTCCTCTCATTTTACAAAAGTAACACGTGTTTATGGGAGAAAAATTAGAAAAGAGAGATAAGCAGCAGGAAAAAAAAAACTTGCAAAGCTTCTAATCTCACTACCCGGAAATAGTTCTGCTAACACTCTCAGAGTCAATCCTCTCCGTGGATTTTTAATGCATATAAATTAGGTGGTATGTGTATACATTTTTAAATCAGTAATTCGGTCTACTGTTTAGCTTATATATATATATATATATATATATATATATATATATATATATATATATAGCTTTTATATATATTAGCTTTATATATATATATTTATATATATATATATAAAAACTAAACATATATATATATATAAAATGTGGTTGTGATCAGGGAGCAACAGGAGTTGATGTGCTTTGATACCCAGCCCTGGTGGGCAGGGCCAGTGGTCTCAGTCCTTTGGTGCCATGTGGTGCTGGGCTCAAGGACAAGCCTGGAAGCTTCATTGCTCCCTTGGTCTAGTTTGGCTCATGGTCAGTTTCGTTCACTAAGCCAGTAGGGAGAGACCTGCCTTGGCATTAAACATCACTCTCCAAGCTACGGTGGGCGGGCGATGGGAAGAAAGAAGGTGGTAGGATGCATTGATTCCTCATTCACCCATTCGCTTATTTCTGAGCACCTGCCTGGACCTGGCCAGCCAAGTGCCACCCACCGGACCTGCAAAGAGGCATACAGACTCTCTCAGATGATCTGGCCCTCTTCAGCCTTCCTTGCTTCCCTCGAGGTGGCAGCTAGGAATCCCCAAACCGAAGCAGGAAACATACAATGAGACCAGCATGGAGGGTGGAAAGGAAGGCCAGGAATTGGGGCGGGGGCTGTCTCCACTGAACTCAGTGGACACACAAGGGGTTCAGAGGTCAGGCTGTCTTGAGTTGGGCTCAGCCAGTTTCTCCTTGATTAAATCATCTTTTCCCAAGGGATCTTATGAAATCCTGGTAAGATGTGATGCTTTGAGACCTGGACTCATATTCTGACCTTGCCACCTACTGATCGTGGGCTCCTGGGTGGGTTATCTAACTTCCTGCCCATGAGCATCCTTGTGTTGTACCTAGTGCCTCCCCTCCTAGGGATGCTGGCACTGATAGTTCTCAGTTCAGTGCCTTGTGGAAAGAGCCCCATAAATGGAGGCTATTGGCCTACCTCACCTCATCTCCAAGCTAAGTGTTAAGTAGTGGATATATTGATCAGGCACGTGCTCACACATATAAACAGCCCCCTTTCCTGGTCACCCCACCTCACGGCTCACACAGCACTGTGTTTTTCAAAGATTTCAGGTAACTTTCCCAAGATCACACAGGTGGGATGGGGAAGTATTTTATCTCATGTGGGTACGATTCTGGAGTGTCTGCTCCCATCCAGGCTGAATTGTGGTCTCAGTTTCCTCATCTGTGTGATGGGAATAACCATACCCACTTAGAGAGTTATGAGAAGCAGGAAACGAGATGACGCCTGGACACCTTTCACCTCTGTCCTGGTCCCCCTGGCAGGCCTTCGGGACATGGTTCTTATCCTAAACAAGAAGATGCCTGCTCTTCTTGGAGAGGTTAGACAGGAGCATTTGGTTAGAAGCTGCCAGAAATCAGCCCAGAGCGTTTGCTCTGAAGCAATATGATGTGATGTGAAGGGATCCCCGCCGTCCATTTTGGAGGTGCCGACCCTGATGACTACCTTTTTATGGGGTTACCCCATCTCTGTCCTCTTATTTCCTGCCTAACCTCATATTTGCTTCTCTATTATCCTGCTCATAACTTGCAGTTATCCTGTTTGCTACTGTCTTTCTCCTCTACAAGAAGGTCAGCTCCATCAGAGCAAAGAAATGGCCATTCTGTCCTCACACCCACCTGACCTGTAGTACCTGCTCATTAGTAATCAGCAGGAAGGGAGCGTTTGCAGGTATGGGCACTAAATGAGTCAGGGTGTCCCAGATGGAGGGTCGGGTACAACCCGCCCCAGGTAACATGGAGTCACATAGTGAGATGACGACTTGTCTCTCTAGTTCTCCTTCCATCTTTTTGGTGACATTAAGGAGAAAGTCTCCATTCAGGGCTACTATTTAACACCTTCCTAACCCATATTTACTGAACTTTTTTTTTTTTTTTTTTTTTTTTTTTTTTTTAACCAAAAGCAAGGTCTTGAGCTCAGACTACTCCGGCCACAATGCCAAGCTAAGATTTAATTTTTTTTTATTTTTCTGGCTATGTTTGTTAACATTGTATTTCTTTTTATTAATTTGGGACTGGAGATTCTGGCTTTCCACTTGGTAATGATAGAAGGTAATAATAGAAAGGATTGTGTGTGTTTTTTTTTAATTCACTTATTTTTCAAAGACAGTGAGTGCATCTAAAGAAAACTGTTAGCAAGTGATAAATAATGCAAGTTAGTTGACCTGGCAAAAATCTCAAGGTGGTCCTGGAATGATTGCAATGGGAGGGATACCAGTTGAGATGCACGATCTGACCCTTAGGAGATGCTGAGAATGTATGCTGCAGAGTTAGAGAGGAGCACGTTCTGGGATGTCTTTGGACAAGTTCAAGAAGAGCAGGTCTTAGATGGTGACTGGACCATGCAAAGCGCCGAGGCAGAGGACCAGCCAGGCTCCCATTTCCTGGAGGTTCTTCCTGCAATTAGCCGGAGGCCCACGCCTCCCCGAGGCCCACGCCTCCCCGGCTGGCTTACTGTCCCCTTGGACTACTTCCTCCCTTGGAAAGCCCAGACCGGGAAGGGTAGATGTCACCAGATGCCCAGAGACGTGAGTCACAGTCAGGGGCAGGAGCGCCCCCTCATGGGCAGAACCCCCATCTCAGCCCTTGAAGGGCACAGAGAAGCCAAACCTTGGCCTCTGGATTTAGTGAAATTGAATTTGGCTCTGCAGAGAAGAATCCAGGAAGGATGAGAGTCTGAGCTTCCTTTTCCCTCCCCACTTCTTGGAGATTTGCAACAATATGAAAGGCTGGAAGAGGACAGGGGGGCGTGCGTTCACAAACACTAAGCCCTGCTCTCCTGGGCAGCAAGGCTCCTGCCCCTGCCTTCTAGAAGCAACTCCTTTGCATCGTGGATGGAACTCTGTAACTTTATTTCCTGGGTGTACATTGGGCTAAGCAGGTGACAAACAGCTGGCATGTCTCACTTGCTTTCTGGTACTTCCCACTTTTATAGGAAGTTACCTGGCCTTTTCTTTCTTTCTTTTCTTTCTTTTCTTTCTTTTCTTTCTTTTCTTTCTTTTCTTTTCTTTTCTTTCTTTTCTTTCTTTTCTTTCTTTTCTTTTCTTTTCTTTCTTTTCTTTCTTTTCTTTCTTTTCTTTCTTTTCTTTTCTTTCTTTCTTTCTTTCTCTTTTTCTTTTCTTTCTTTCTTTGCTTTCTTTTCTTTTTTTCTCTTTCTCTTGTCTTTCTTTTTCTTCCTTTCTCTTTCTTTTCTTTTCTTTCTTTTTCTTTCTCTTTCTTTCTTTCTTTCTTTCTTTCTTTCTTTCTTTCTTTCTTTCTTTCTTTCTTTCTTTCTTTCTTTCCTTTTTCTTTCCTTTTTCTTTCCTTTTTCTTTTCTTTTCTTCTTCTTCTTTTTTTTTAATGTAAAGCCCCAGAGTCCCAAGGTTTGCTATCTTCAATGTTAGAGTCATGAATGACTTGGAAGTTAGAGATTGCCTGCGGCTGGTATTTGACGGAGCACACAAGTTGTCACTTGAAATAGGATTTATTTGCTCAAGAGAGCTGGAGAAAGAACAGAGGGCCATTAAGTGGGTTTTGAGTTTTGAGTGGTGGGGCATGCTTAGAAGCAAGCAGGTTGGACAAGGGCTTGTAAATCCCTTCTGACAGAATCCTGTTTTTAACAAAACAGCTGCCTTGGGGGCTGGAATCAGGCAGAGCTGTGAAGTCCCTTTTGTCATGCAAAGTCACGTATTTACTGGTTCTGAGGATTATTAGGACACTGGGTGTCTTTGGGAGGGCCACATGCAGCCAGCGCCCTGTAGTTACAAGTGTGGATGTTGTGAGTGTCCTCACATTGAGGCAGAGTGAGTCCCCAAGGCCAAGTGGGCACAGAGATGGCAGCGCTGGGCTGGGAGCGGGTCTGTCTTCAGAGTCTGTCGCCACCCACCACACACACTCTCCACCATTCACACCTGCCGGGGTCCTGGGCTCAGTGGTGAGGAATTTGGAGGAGGGGAAGGAAGTGGCTGCCACAAGCTTCCAGATCGCTCTCCTCGCCACTGTTTTGGCAAAAAAAAAAAAAAAAAAAATGAGTCAGTTTGTTCAGAGGCGCTTGGAGACAAACCTCCTAGACGGTTTTATTTCATTGGTTCTGACAGCCTCTTTCAGTCTGGTTTCCAACAAACATCTTACACTTGCTGCGCCATCTTGGCCAAAAGGTTCTCTGTGTCACCTGTGATGTGGAGTCAACAACAAGCTTATATGAGCTGCCCAGGGCTAGGGATGAGAGTGATGGCGGCCGGAAGATGAGATGGGAAATTCCCAGTCCTTCCTCCTCTCCTTGGAGATAGATGAACTTTGTAGCAGGGAAAGATACTGAGAGAGAGAGAAAGAGAGAGAGAGAGAGAGAGAGAGAGAGAGAGAGAGAGAGAGAGAGAGAGAGAGGCAGAGAGAGGCAGAGAGAGGCAGAGAGAGGCAGAGAGAGAGAGAGAGAGAGAGTGTATGTGTGTGCACACACATGCACATGCACACATATATGTGCCTCCTGCTCCAGATGCTAGACAGGCACTAAATATACCTTGAGTCTCTACAATGCCTTCTCCTGACCTCTGGACTGACTCTGCAGCCAGCAGGCCCCATCAGTCTTCATTGCTGTAGGTGTTGTTCATAGCAACTTTACAGCTACCCTTTACCAAGGGCCTGTGATGTGCCAGGGTCTCAGGGAAAGTTGTTAAGAAGCAAAAGATGGGGGTGAAGGTCCCAAGCTTTAGATCCAGGCTTCCTGGGTTCAAATGCCAGCTCCACATAACTGCTTTGAGCCCCAGTCTCCTCATCTGTAAAATGGGGCCCACCCCAGACGTCATCAGATCTAAGATGCCCTCAGTTAGAATATGCACCATTGATTTTATGTGCTGCAGAGAACCCACCCAATCAGTGCCCATGAGACTGTGACCTGTCAGTGAATGCAAGACACATTCTGATGTCAGAGATATTAAAGGGCAGGACAATGTGCATCTTGGAATCAGTGAAATCCAGTGAGAATGAAACCCACCTCCTGGGGCTCTCGTGCTTAGCCTAGTGTCTGGCATACAGAAAGGGCTTAGTATATGCTAGATGGTATTGTCACTAGCATCCCCATTTTCCAGATGGGGAAACTGAGGTCAAAGTCACTTCCCAATATCACCTAGCAAGTCGTAACTGGTAGAGTTGGGATATGCACTCTCGCAGCTTTATGTCTCCTTAATGGCTCCAAAATCATGTTCCAATAAGTGGGCACCAACACCGTGGAGGAGAAGATGAGATGAAGATCAGGAATAGGCTGACATCATGGCTGCATGTCATGGCTGCTATTCCTCTGCTCCTCTGGGTCTCCATATCCTCACCTGTAAGACGGCGGTACAAACTGTGAACCTGCAGGAACTCTGGGAGAATTCGTGGAGGGGAGATAGATCCACACGTGTGCTCAGGAAGCCTTCATCCTCTCCTCCCCTGCCTTCCCCACTATCCACCTGCAAACAGCTTGTAGGACTCAAATCTCAAGCTCAGAGCAGTTGTCGCGGGCACGTAGACTGACTTGTTTGGACAATCTGAGCCTCAGCCCCCCTGGACACCTGCCTAATGCTTTCTCTTGCCAAGGCCTCAGCCCTCCCCTGCTCTCCATCTTAGCCTCCAATAAACACCTGGCCGGGCATAGCCAGAACCAGAGCCCTGAATCCCCCTGCAGACACTGCCCCTTGGGACAGTGAGAAGTTTGGAAATACATGCCAGGGGTATCAGTACTGGCTTTGATATCTTTTTAAGTGTTAATACTATGTGTTAATTGTTCATCCTTTTCTTGCTGATTTTTTTTTTTTTTAAGTAAACTTTTTCAGGGAGAGATAACACACATACCTGCCAAAGTGTCCAGGTCCTTATGAGCCACTCAGCGTATCTCCATGTAACTAGCACCCAAATCAAAACACAAGATATCAACTGCCCTCAGCTCCCCTCATGCCCTTTCCAGCCCCTGCAGCCCCTCGGGGGCCCTCTGTGCCGACATCTAGCACGTGGATCAGCTTTGTCTGCTTTTGCGCTTTATGTAAATCCAGTGTGAGTCTTGCTCAGTTTTGTTTATGAACCTCATTCCTGTTTTTTGCAGTTAGCAACGGTTTATCATACAGTACAGTATGAACATAGTATTTTGTTATATTGGATATGTCACAATTCATCCATTTTTCTGTTGGTGAACATTCGGGTTGCTTCCACTTTGGAGCTGTTAGGAATGTGTTACTGCTCACATTCTAGAACATTCCAGTACATGTCTGGGTGAATATGAGTATGCGTGCCTGTTGGCTACGTGCTTAGTTAGGGGAAGAATTGCCAGAAGAATCGTGTGTTTTTTTTGTGTGTATTTCACTTTTAGTGGATGTGCCAAGCTGTGGTCATACCATTTACGTCCCACCAGTCAGTGTGAGTCTGTCCGGCGGCTCCAGATGCTGTAGGGGAGTGAGAGAAGCAGAGACTTTAGCAGTTGCTTCTGGAAAGGAGGCCGCGAGCAGGCACAGAAGACGGAGCGGAGATCTGAAGCCCGCGACACGTACGCACTTAGGCTGAGCAGGAGCGTCTTGGAGTCTCGGAGCCTGTCGCAGGGGCTTGCTCCGCCGTCTACAGTGGAGACGCTGTTTTCCTGACTCTGGCCTGTAATGAGTGTAGGTGGCTGTTCCAGAACAGAGCATCCAGGGGAGGGAAGCCGCCCACGGGCTCTGCCATCCGGAATAGTTCAATGTCAGTATGGTTTAATTGGCCGCGCAGCCCATGCTACCTCCACCCCTCCCCCAGCAGCCATAGCAGACACGTTGCCTGTAGACAGTCTCGAATTATCATAGCTACCTCCTCCTGACTTACTGGGAAACCCGGGACAGGTGAATCAGGCTCCCTGTGAGTCTGCCACCTTGGGAATCACATGTTACACAGGTGAAGAAGTGAATCTTAGTCAAAGATCATGGGTGGTAATAGGTAGTATTTTGGGTGGGTGGGGGGTAGATGGATGGACTGACAGATAATAGAAGTGATGTGTGTATAAAATATATCATTTATGTGTGTGTGTATCTGTCTATCTCTATATCTATAGATAGATAGATAGATAGATAGATAGATAGATAGATAGATAGATAGATAATTTATATATATTTACACAAGTGTGTGTGCGGTCATTTATTACCTTTCACAGCAGCCAGCATTTCCTGGGTACTTACTCTGTCATAGACACAGAGAAATGCCTACACCTTTACATGACTGATTTCATGGGATTCTCGTTACAGCCCTAGAAAGCAGGAACTGTTGGCCCCATTTTACTAATGATGAAACTGAGGATCAGAGAGATTCGCCCACCTTCCTGGGTCACAAAGCCACTAGCTGACAGGCCAGGATTCTGACCCATGGCATCTGATTCTCGGCCTCTGTTCTCCTAACCAAACACTGTGCTGCATTCCCACCAGGTGCCCGGCATGGTACTGAGCTCCTTTTTTTCATTTCATCCTGATGCTGACTCGACAAAGTAGGTATCGTTGGTTCCCTTTGGTGGATGAGGCAATCAGAGCCCAGAGAGGTTAAGTGGCTCACCCAAAGGCACACAGTCAGTGAGGAACAGAGCCGGGATTCAAACCGAGATCCCTCTGGTACCAGAGTTCCCAGAGTTCTAACTTCAAAAACAGCGTCTTGGCGAAGTCTAGCAGACAACAGGGCTCAGATACTAAATGAGTGAATAAAATGCCTGGTGTGTTTCAGCAATGAAGTCAGAGATTCAAAGAAAAAGTCAAGCCCTTATTTTGACATAGATGGAAAATGGACTTTCCCGATGTCATTCCTTCTTCCAGTGTTGGATCCTATGAGCCAGACACAGTGCTAGGGGTTGGGGACACTGGCGAATCTAGAGCTCATTCATCCACTCATTCATTCATTCATTCATTCATTCATTCATTGTTTATTGAGCGCCTGCTATGTGTGTGCCAGGAATTGGCTTCACTTCGAGAAAGACGGATGAGCGTGCTGACAACTAAATGAGAAGGTGTCACACACTCACTGCATAATGTCCCTGTTCATCTTGTCATTCATCTTAAACCTGGAAATGAACCCAGTGAGGCTGAACATAGTTTGAAAACCCCTCTGTCTCTACAGGCACCTGATCTGGGGGGAGTATTGTTGGTGTGACACACCCCTGTCTAAAAGGCTTGAGTGCATCGTTTGCCGATGGTACTTGGTACACATCAGCCACCACTTTGCTGGTCTTTTCTCACTCTCCCCACACACCAGCAGCTCCCAGTGAGTGTGACCAGCAAGAGTGCTGTCTGAGTGGCGTCTGAGACTCCAGAAGCTGTTGGTTGATAAGCAGCTCTCCATCTGTGAGACACTGGGATAGATGGAGCATGGCTAGATTCCACAGGTATTCTTGGATGCCAGCGGTCGATGGTGAAGATTCTGAAGAATCCAGAAGAACTTGTTCCCAGACCTGCACCCCAAGACCAGATCTGGGGTCCAGTCCCAGGCTTAGTAGGAATAACGGGCGTGTCCACGAGTCCACACTCTTATCTGTCACTTCTAGTAACTGTTGTGGGTTGCCTCAACTCAACAACTGCCAATAACTTCTCTTGTCCTTTTGCTTTGCAGCCTCTGTAAGGGACGGACACTCTATTCGGTGGTGAGGGATGCCAAGATCGTCTTGGATGTCAACAAAACCAGGCAGATTGCCCAAGAAATCGTGAAGGTACCAAAGGGTCTGGGGCCTCCTCCCTGAACCTCCAAAAGACGATGTCCCCTCCTGAGACTTGTGCTCTGTTTTCAGACCAATCCTCTGGGCTTAACAGAAACTAGATTTGACCTGAAAATACCAGTTCGTGTATATCTAAGAATTTTGCTGAGATAATGACCATTAGGGACAGTCTGCCAACATCTGGTTTCAGTCTGATGCCTCATCATGATAACTGGATGTACACAGGGACCGGGGGAAGAAATTCAGCCATCGCTCCCCACAGCTACAGGGAAGACATTAAATTATTGGGTGCTATTTGGGATTAAAACAGCAGGAATATCCTGTGTTTTTGGGCAGGTGCCTCATTAATCAGGTGTATTCCGGCCTTTATTTCCATTGGAAGTGTCAGGACTGAGCTGTGAGAAGGAATAAGAATGTGACTGCTCATAAAGGAAAAAAAAAAAAAAGAGAGAGAAAAAAAAACCCCACCTACGTATTCACCCTTGAGCTAGACCACCGATAGGCTCTTGCCCACGTTCTTGATCACCGTGTCATATGTCCCTTGAGGAACACAGTGCGCTCGGCAGTGACATGGATTAACTAGACATAAGGAACAAGTTTCCTGTGGAGGAGTTAATTTTCAAAGAGCAAGTGGGGGAAGATGGTTGATGGAAGTTTTATTTCTCTGGAGACCTTGGCTCAGGTTTGTCCCTGCTCTTTTCTCTCCAGAGACATCATCCTTTGTTTTTCATTCAGGAAGGAGAAGACCTAGGTGGGGATGGTTTGGCAGTAGTGTGAGGGTGGTGGCAGATTTGTGTCTCGGGGACGCTGCCTGTTCCCACTGGCCATGCCTTCTCCCACCTCACCTGCAAGCTTTTGCATTTGGGCCCACAGCGGTTTGGTGTGGTATCGTTGGCAAAGCAAGGACTGCGAACTGTGAACCCAAGCCGGGACGGTCGTGCATGCTTGGGTTTTCTCTGGCCTCTTACTGTCACCTTGCTCTTTGCAGGGCATGGGCTACCTCCACGCCAAGGGCATCCTTCACAAGGACCTCAAGTCCAAGAACGTCTTCTACGACAATGGCAAAGTGGTGATCACGGACTTTGGGCTCTTCAGCATTTCTGGGGTGCTGCAGGCTGGCAGGTGAGAGGTGGTGGACGGGCTTGGAAGGGTTCTTGACTGCCATTGGTTGGGAGTTTGGAGGAGTAAGAGGTCATTCCAAACAGCATTAGTGACCTAGACTCGTGCTGGGCCTGAGGTCGCTCGGCTGAGGGGCTGGGCGGCTGTGTGATGGTGCAGTGCTGAAGCCTAAGGCATATTCTGATTCCCTTGGGGCCTGACTTGCAAGTGGCATCTTTCAGGAAACACAGAGTATCCCCAGATCCTACAAAGCCCTTGCCCTTGAACTTCACTGGAGGACTATTCCCTTTTATTCCAAGTCACTACCTGGAAGTGAGAGTTACTGAAGAGCCTTGTTCAGAGTTTTCTTATGAATTCATTAATTTTAGGTGAGCAAGAATATAGTGAAGAGCCAAGGAGTGAAGGTCAGACCCACCTAGGGCCCAGCTTGGCTCTGCCACTTATTAACTGTGACTTTCGTCAAGTGGTGGAACTTTTCTGAACTTGTTGTTTCCTTGTCTGCAAGAAAAATGGTGGGTAGGTTGATGCCTGCCTCTGGGGTGCCTGGGAGGGTAAAATCAAATAACACACATCAGGCATCCAGCGCAGTGCCCAGAGCACGGAAGCATCACAAATAGTAGCTGCTGCTGGGCTGTTGTAATTAGTATTAATTTGCATATACCTCCCCAGTATCACACCAGAGAATTATTAACCATCGTTAAGTAATTAACTCTCAGGCACCTCTCACCCTAGAGCAAGCCGCCTCGAGTTGACCATGTGGAAAACAGCTTGATCCCAAATAAACAAGCCATAATTCAGAAGGTCTACTCTTGGTGACTTTTAATTTGGAGAGTGTGTGTGCCCATGTGTGTACACACACACACACACCCTAGAGCTTTAAACCCTGCGTCTTTTCTCCAGCCATGCCTCGTATAATGAATGAATGGCATGCCTCTTCAGAAAGGCAGACTCAGTTTCTCTCATTTCATGTCACTTTCAGCTGTTTTGAGAACTACTGACCTTTTTTGTGGTATATACCAGGCCCCGCTAACCAGGTGAAATTTTGTCCACTCTCTCTAATACCTTGAACCTAAGCCAGACCATCTAAAATTTGATGAAGCTTGATCTGCCTGTGCCTGTGTGATACAGTCGTACAGATTTTACTACATAGCCCCAAAATTCACCACCATCTCCAAAACTACCTATAGCACCTAAGTCAAGAGAATAAGTAGGTAGAAAATGAACAAATAGGTCAACAGATAGAGACTTGGGGTCAGAACTGAGAAGGCAGGAGTGATGGATGGTGCGGGATTCCCTCCTTCCTTCTGTCTCCCCAGCAGCACTTATGTTCGAGGTTTGCTGGGAAGGGACCAGCACACCCCCTGTTGCCATCTCCACAGGCTAAAGGCAAGGGAAGCAGTTGGTGACATCACTAGGAACCCCGGTATTTGTGTCCAAACTAAAAGAGGCCCAGCAGGTGTTTCCTTTAACCTGGTCCAAGGCCCTCTTAAAGATGAGGTTCCTTTCTCCTAGGGGCATGTCATACTCCCCTCCTTTCCCCTGGGCAGTGGGTCCTCCCCAGGTGGAGGAAAGGGGGCGGGGCTTCTGCTTTTCTTCCTTTTGATTCTTGGTTTCCTGAAGCCGAAGGAAGAGGAGGAAGAAAAGATATGGAATGATGTGGGTATCCTTTCCTTCAGCTCATTCATGGAGGCCCAGTGCCAACCAGGAAGGGAGTTCAAGCTAAGGGCAAAGTGGCTTCTGGCCTGGTTATCCGGACAGCACCCCGTCCTTCCTCTGCTCCAGCTGGTTGTCAACACAAACCCAGTTGTGTCTGCAGAGGACAGAGAGCCCCCAGCGTCAACTCCCGATAAGAAATCCACATTTCTTGGTCACTGACGAATAGCCATCAGTGGCTTCCTGTGTTTTAGTTCTTGGTACAGTTATGTATAGGGCTTAATGTAGAATTCTACTCCCTACTGGTGCTATCTCTCCAGGAATTAGTATAAAATTCTCTGGAGCTTTAAAGGCTTGTAACCAAGTGGATCTTAGCTCTGTCACTTATTACGAATTCCGTGGCTTTGGGCAGGTCACTTAGGCATTTTGAGGCTCTGTCTTCTTATCGGTAGAACAGAGATCTGAGCTGAGCTGATCTGTAGCTGCCTCTTCCTGACGTGCTGTGTCAGTGGAGGTTTGGAATTGCAGGGCGGGGTCAGGATGAGGAGGAACGGTGGCCATGTGACAAGCATGAGCCTGGGGCAGGTGTGGGCACATGCCTGGGAGGGGTCCAGGAGCCAGGCCTGGCAGGCACCCCCGGGTGTCTCATTCCCACAGCCATGGGCCCATCAGTGACAAACCCAAATCATCCTCATTGTGGTTTTCATTATGATTAATAACAGTCTGCAGGGGGCTGGCACAGTAGTGCTGGCATCCAAGGGACATCTTTTTTGGAGGATGGCAGCACAGCTGTACACTGGCAATGCTGGGGACATGCCGGGGGAAGCCTCGAGATACGTTTGGATGTTTAGGACACTCTCACTTCATTGGGTGACCCCGACCCCTGCCCCAGGCCCCCTCTTGTTGGGCGTCCGTCCAGTGCCGTGAACATCTCAGACTGAGGGGAGGGCAGGAAGACAAGTAACTTCTCCTGAGCGCCCCCTGGATGCCAGGTGGTTCGTACCACTTAATCTTCACAGAGCCTACGGTCGGATGGATTGTGGGTCGTCGTTCTGTGGATGGGATCGGATCCCTATTTATTACCTATGGATTTTTTTCTCTTTTTTATCGGGGACTCAGAAATGAAGTTGAGACTAGAGCCCAAAGTAAGAGCCTCCTCCCACAAGGAGCCGTGGCCTGGCCAGCTGACATTCTCCAGGCAGGACCAGGCTGTTGGGGTGGGGGTAGGGTCGGGTAGGGTAGGGTGGGGTGGGTTGGGGTGGGGTGGGGTGGG
This sequence comes from Macroglossus sobrinus, assembly GCA_004027375.1. Lineage (NCBI taxonomy): Eukaryota > Metazoa > Chordata > Mammalia > Chiroptera > Pteropodidae > Macroglossus > Macroglossus sobrinus. The sequence continues at coordinate 26,048 of PVKZ01004808.1, forward strand.
GTGTGATGCTGCTGCCGAAAGGACGTCATTATGTCCACAAATTGTGTGGCCCTAGCAGCTGACACAGGCCCGCTCCATGCGTCATCTCCCTGCCCCAGCCGTATGAAATCCATGTGCCCATTTTGCAGATGAGAAAATGGAGACGTGGGTCTGCTCAAGATCACAGAGCTGGTGAGCAGCAGATAGGTCCTTAAACCCCTGAGGGTATCCCAGTTCTCGGAGCAAGGATTCATTGGCCTGCCAACCCAAGGGCTTGCTAATGGGTTTGAGTCCTATTTTCTAGCAGAAAATTGTTCTATCAGGTCTGCTGTGTGGAGCACAGGAGCAAGTTACGTGTCACTAATACGGAAAGACTGACATTTGAACTGTTTTTATATTTTATGTATAAATTAAACCATTAATTTTCAGCTGGGCTCTCCCATTCCCCAGGGATATTTGCGACGTCTGGAGATATTTTTACATGTCACAGCAGGGGAGAGGAGATGCTACTGGCATTTAGTAGGTAGAGGCCAGGGATGCTGCTGAATATCCTACAATACACAGAACAGCCCCACCCAAAGAATGATCCAGACCAAAGCCAGAACTCCAAACTCCTGGACCCTGTCTCACCGGGATTCTTCCCTCCCCCAAGTGTGGTTGGTCTGCGAGATGACTTTAGAGAGGATGTGAACAGACTTTTTCCCTATTAATTTTAATTTAAAAGTGCTCGTTTCCACTTATGGTCATGTTAAAAAGTAACCTATTAAATATACATATATAAGTTAAAAATTCCATTTGTAATAAATAATAGTCTAGAGCAGCCCTGTTCAGTATGGCAGCCACTAGCCACACCTGGCTATTTTAACTTCGATTAAAATAAAGGAAATTAAAAGTTCACTTCTTCAGTTGCATTAGCTGGATTTCGATGGCTCAATAGCCATGATAGCTAGTGGCCGCCATGTTGGACGACAGAGACAGAGAACTTCTCCATCCTTAGGGGAAGTTCTGTTGGACAGCACGGTCCTAGAAGGTGTTAGAAGGGCAGAATCATGATTACGGGGTAGGAAAGAGTACAGTTACGGGAGCGTGCATCGCACCTTACGTAGCTCAGAAGCCTGCCCTGGAAGAACAATACAAGTCAGCCAGTTCCAAGCCCCCACATGCTGGAGCGTCTGGTCCTTCATGGTGTCACTCTTGATGGTTCGAGATATCCATCCCCTTCCCCCGCTCCTGCCTTCCTCCTGTATTCACTAGCCCTTTCCTGGGCATCTTGAATCGGAGAAACCTCACAGGAGGTCAGATTTCAGTCCCAAATAGAAAGTGCTGTGCTGGCTAAAGACTTAACAGTGTGAAGAAAATTCCTATCTCTTGGAAGAATTTATCCCAAGGAATACTCAGATGTGGGTGAAGGGATATATTGACAGTACCTACCCCAAAACTGTTCATGGCAGCATTATTTATAATGATGAAAAGAAGACCCACCCAAGGCCTGTCACAAGGAGTTGGAGGCATGCATTTTAATAGATACATGGGTGGTATCGTGTGTGCCAATTACACTGACGGTCTTTAGAGTTCTCGAACACCCCAAACAGGGCCTGCCTTGGGTCTCTGTCATTTTCCCTTCTGCTTAAAATATTCGTCTCCTTGTTCACATGGCTGAATCCTCTATGTCCTGTCAATCTTAGCTTGCATTTTACCTAAAGCAATCTCCCTCTGATCTCTGACACATTCCCTTTTGAGTTTTCTCTATGACACTGATCTCTACCTGTATTCTTTTCCTGTTTATTTCATTCATTCATCATCACTTTCCCCTACCAAATTTCAGATTCCAAGAGGGCAGGGACCCTGTTGGTCTTATTCTCTGCTGTTATTCCAGTATGAGAACAGAGCAGAGCGGGTTCTCCATAAATACAGGTGATTCTCATTATTCACAGATTTCATATTTGCACATTCACCTGCTCAAAGAAAATTAGAATGTACTAGGATGAGTTGTTTTGGGGATTTTAGATGATAATCAATGTGAGAGGTGTGCATGCACACTCGTGTGTGTATATGTATTTCCCCTAAGAGCAGTAATTTTGTGTTTGCTAATTCATTGTCTTTATAAAAGGTGATGACCATAAATAATGAGAATCGGCTATATTTGTGGAATAAAGATGGAGAAGGGGGTGCCTCAGAGGTAAAGGGACCTGATGATGGTTTGGATGTTGCGTGTGTCTCTCTAGACCATCTCCCACTGGGTCTCAGCCTCAAGTACAAGGTCAGGCAGCACCCAGCAGGGGGATGCAGGAAAGCCAGTGCCGATGGTCCAAGGACTTAGGGTCCACGTTGGGGAACTGGGCTGTGACACGAGGCTTACTTTGTGCTTTGCTTCTCCAGGCGGGAGGACAAGCTACGCATCCAGAATGGCTGGCTGTGTCACCTGGCACCAGAGATTATCCGCCAGCTGTCTCCTGACACGGAGGAGGACAAGCTCCCCTTCTCCAAGCACTCGGACGTCTTTGCGCTCGGGTAGGTGACCCTACCCTGGACCTGGAGAACCCCAGCCTGGGTGGAGGGGCACTTCCCAAGTGTTCCCTCAGTGCTTTTGGAAGGACAGGGCACCTGTCTGTGGGGGCAAAGGCAGCTGAATTTCTGGGTGAGATCTGGAGAGGGAATCTCAGTGAGGTATATTAGAGTGACCCGAGCAAAAAACCTTCATGCCTGGTTTCTAACTGGCTATGTGACCATGGCACACTCCTTCCTTCCTTCCTTCCTTCCTTCCTTCCTTCCTTCCTTCCTTCCTTCCTTTTTTTCTTCCTTTCTTTTTTCTTCTTTTTTTCTTCCTTCTTTTTTCTTCCTTCCTTTTTTCCTTCCTTCCTTCCTTCCTTTTTTCTTCCTTTCTTTTTTCTTCTTTTTTTCCTTCCTTCTTTTTTTCTTCCTTTCTTTTTTCTTCTTTTTTCTTCCTTCCTTTTTTCCTTCTTTCCTTCCTTTTTTCTTCCTTTCTTTTTTCTTTTTTTCTTCCTTCTTTTTTCCTTCCTTCCTTTTTTTCTTCCTTCCTTTTTTTCCTTCCTTCCTTTTTTTCCTTCCTTCCTTTTTTCCTTCTTTCCTTCTTCCTTCCTTCCTTCCTTCCTTCCTTCCTTCCTTCCTTCCTTCCTTCCTTCCTTCCTTCCTTCCTTCCTTCCTTCCTTCCTTCCTTCCTTCCTTCTTCATGCAATAGCTGTTTTCTGGATGCCTACTATTAACAAATTATCCAAAATCTAGTGGCTTGAAACAACATTGATTATCCCAGGTTTCTGTGGTCAGGGATTTGTGAGTGGCTCAGCTGAGTAAGGTTTTGAGCTGCCTCATCATCTCTCATGAGGTTGCAGTCAAGATGTTGGCCAAGGCTACAGCCTCACCGAACACTTGATGGGCTGAGGGCCCACTTCCACAGCTGTGGGCAGGAGGCCTCGGCTCCTTAGCACGTGAGCCTTTCCGTAGGCTGCTTGTGTGGCCTCACATAATGGCAGCTAGACGTCACATCGCCTGTATGACCTGGTATCAGACATTACATGTCATGACTTCTGCCATATTTGTTAGATGCAAATCACTAAATCCAGCTTACAGTCAGGAGAAGGGCAGTTAAGGTCTGCTTTTTGCAAGAAGGGATATCAAGTCATTTGTGGATGTATTTTAAAACTGCCATAGGTCCCTACTCCGCCTTGTCTAATGGAAGACAGACAAGGAAATGGTCAGTTTCAACAAAGTATGATAAACACAGGACTGTGGGAATAATGGAAGAACCAAATTCACTCTGGGAGACTAGAGAGGGCTTCCTGGAGGAGGTGACTCCTGAGCCTAAGTTAAGAGTCCCATTGGCCACCTGAGTAGGCCAGGGGAGGGGAGGGTGAAGTATTCTAGATAGAAGGAACACATGAAAAGGTACGAGAGTCAAAGGAAACAAGTTGCTTGTAATGGAGGAACATGTGGGAAAGAGGGGGCAGGGAGGAAAGAGAGCTAAGGGGTGGAGAATCGGGAGTAAAATGAGGCTGGGGGCAGTGAGATGAGAGACTAGAGAGGGAGATAGAGGCAGTCCTGCAGGGAGTCAGGGGCTGAGTTAAGGAGTTTTCATTTCACCCTCATGGCACTAGGGAGCCATCAATGGTTATTAAACAGGAGGAGTGGCCTAATATCTTGAGTTTTAGAACAATCACTCTACTGTGTAGAGAATGGAAAAGAGGAGGACAAGACTGAGGCTGGGTGACCAGTCCGGGTGGGGATGCCAGCGTTCTCCACTGAGTCAGCGCTGGTGGGCGTGGAAGGGCATTTAGGAAGTGGGAGGGATAGGGTTTGATGGAGAGAAGGTGGGTGGTACCCAGATGTCTTCCTTAAGTACCTGGGTGGAGAATAGTATCACCGAGGCAGACACCCTGGAGCTGGGGCATGCTGGGAAGGCAAAGAGAGCAGATGTGGACACAGCGAGTTTGAGTTGGTCTGGGAAAGGGGAGTTTAGGGTCGTCAGTAAAGATGATGGGGAAGAATGGGGTATCTTTGAAAGTGTAGCGTGAGGAGAGGGTCCAGGACACACAGCCCTAAGGTGCAGGGCAGAGCACGATGCGAAGATGCAGCTCGGGAGGTGTCTGTGCTCCCATCCCATGGCTGTGCTCCCATCCCCACCTTACTCAGCCACGGCTGGGTGCAAGGGCTGGTGGCCATAATGTGGAGGAAGCTGGGAAGCTTGCAGGCCTGTAGATAGACTTAGCTCCACTGAGAGAAGTTAGACCATCTTTCATGGAAAAGTACCCCCACTGGGAAAGGCGGGGCGGGGGTGAGTGGATTCTTGATATCTGTTGCTTGGCTCTCATTCGAGGCTTTCATTTGTCCCGCTTAATTTATGTCCCAATCTTTATCTAGATATTGTTATCCGAAGCCAAATGGCAATAATTAAGTTGGTATAGTTTTGTGTACATTTAGCAAAAGAACAAAGAATACAATTGATAAAATGTACCAAAGTAAGTGATTGGTTTTCCACTGGAGTTTTCATTGTTAGCGATTTGTTTTTTTTTGTTTTTTTTTTCTTCAAGTGAGTTTCTCTTGGAAGTTGGGTTTGAAAGGGAGTTTTAATGAGGCTTTTATTCCTGACACTGCTGAATTCCGAAGGACCTGGTGCTTGTCATTTTTTTTTTGTTTGTTTGTTTTGTTTTTTGTTTTTTGCCAATTAGGTGTGCCTTGTTGCTTGGGGACATCATGCTCAGGTGTGACTTAGAACAAAATGGACTTTTAAAAGTGTGTTGAGTGCCGCAGGAAGGTTTTTATGGTGCCATCTCATAGAATCTTCACAAGTGCCCTTCGAAGCAGGTGTCACTGTCCCCAACTGCCAGGCAAGGAAACTGAGGCTCCAGGTGACTCCGCAATCTGCCTGATAGTAATCGGTGGAGGAGCTGGGGGGTCAAACTTGGCAACATCTGAACTCCAGAGTCGGTGCTTTTCACCACGGAGACGTGAGAGTCGTTTCGCCACTCGAGGCCCTACTCCCCTCAACCCTAACTTGGTAATACGCATTGAGGAGTTGAGTGGGACTGAGTGGGAAAATACCTGTGAGGCACCCAATCGCCTCCCTGCCTGCTTTCACACAAGCAGAGCCTGCAATCTGTCAGTGCTTTCTCCACTAGGCCCCAAACAGCAGCTATGGGGTTGCCCTCCCAGACTGTTAATAAGGACTCTTGACTAGGTCAGATTGGACGTTTTCCAGTACAGCATAATGGCCAGAGGTGCAATTCTCTAGCCATACAAACTGGATTCAGCCTCTTGTTTGCTGTGCAACCTTGGGCAAGGTACACAACCTTCCTGAGTCTCGGTTTCCTCATCTGTAAAATGGGGATCTGTTTTAAAATGGGGGTTTTATTGTTATTCAGGTATGATGAGGCCAGTAGCTCGGGAAATGACTGCTACTGAAAAGATAGTTTGTTCTTCACAGTTCCCAAAAGGAAGGGGCGTGTCATGCCACTGGAATAAAGCCTCATTTAGCGTTGTTGTCTATGGTGAGGATAACTAACAGTCATCACCCAGCACCTTCACTCGAGAACTTCCTGACCATCAACATCCCAACACCTGAGCATCACGACCCATCCCCAGCCCAGCAGGATGAGGTTGGCAGGGGAGAGGAGATGCTACCCAGGATGTGGAGCCCTGCGGGAAGTAGACATAGTTGATTTGACACAGTCCTCTGATCAGTAAGGAGGATAACGGGGTGCTCTGTGTTCTTTAAAGCACATTTCTGTCAATTAGAGTAAAGGAAACTTAGGATCGTTTCAGCTGGTTCCTGAGTTGAGGACTCTTGTTCTCAGTGAGCTGAGACCTATCTTCATAATACAGGTCAACAACACCCCAGCATCCTGTGAGCACCCTGTGGTCCTCACTACCACCCACGCCTGCCAGCATCATTTAAACACTGTCCAGCCCAGCCCGGCCCATCCTCAGCTGCTACTCACTGGAGCAGTCCTTCCTTCAGTCATTACAATGTTGTGATCTGTGAAACAATGATAATATAACCATCTTAGAATAATTCTGGCATTGAATTATTCAGCATTCCAGATACATATTCTTCCACTGCAGTTTTATCATGATTCTAACTTGGCAGGTAAGAAAATCTAGACTCAGAGAAATGGCATGAGCTACCCAGCATCATACTACTGGTATGGAATTAAATAAGCACGTGAACCCAAGGCAATCTGGCTCTTGATTTTTTTCCCTTTCTGCTATTTTCTGGGATGTTTCATGCTTAGTAAACAAAAGTATGAAAGAGGAAAAAAAATTCTATTCTATTCCCCAGAGTTAGCCATTGTTAACATTTTGCTGTGTTTCTCTTTATTCTCTTGTCTATACATATATAATGTTTTTTAAACGAGTACCATCATACCTTTATATACAATCTTGTGCCCTGCTTTTGTCCTTTAAAATTACATATTAAGAATCTTTGTCATGTCAGCAAAATTTTTTGAAGTGTTTTAATAATATAGTATACAGTGTTCCATTTCATTTTCATGGATTTACTGTAATACATGCAACCTGCTTCTCTTATTGAACAGTTGCATTGCCTCCATATATCATGTTGTAGAGAACATCCTTGCAAGTGATTTTTGCATCCCTAATTATTCCCCTGCAGTGGTCTTCTAGAATTACAGGAATCCTAGCCACATTATGTTAAGCTGTTCAAGTTCTAGGTTTCGATCCATGTTAATCAACACCAGAGAAGGTATCCTGAGATGAGCTTGACTTCTAACACATCGAAAAAGCTTTAGATACTGCCCAGGTAGAAAAACACCAACTCTGTGTAGAAGGAACTAGAGAACAGGGTGGTCAGCCTGCAGCCCGGCCAAGTGGTCTTAGATTGGTTAAGGGGACACGAGTGACATATCACACCAATTGCCCTTTAACACTGTGTGCCGACAGAACAATCTGGTACGAACTCCACGCCAGGGAGTGGCCTTTCAAGACCCAACCAGCAGAGGCAATCATCTGGCAAATGGGCACCGGCCTGAAGCCCAACCTCAGCCAGATCGGCATGGGAAAAGAAATCTCGGTAAGTTCAGGATAATGCCAGGTCTAGGGGGACGAGGGGAGACGCAGACTCTGCTCTGGGCCTGCTTTTTCCTGCATGTTAAGGTTACAAATGCTTTCCCAAGGCATAATGATGGAAGAGCATGCCCCTGGCCTTGTCCTGCAATGATTGGGCAAAACCTCTGACCTATGCCTGCAATTCAAGTTCTGGCCACCAGGGGTGCAGTAGGACTTGGCCAGGTGTTACCAAGCGGTGGATTGATTGCTCATAGAACCAGTGAATGAATCCCTCTTTTTTCATCAGGTTAAAAAGGTGTTCATTAATATCACCCATTTAATAATTCTAATTTTGTGTGCACCTACATAAAAAATTTCAAGGCATTATCCAACTCTGAACAAGATATACAGAAACAGAAGCCTGCATGTAAATTAATAATCATCCTCTAAAAACACAGCAGAAGAAGCCCCTCTTTCCTTCAGAGGACAGATGAGTCAGGGGAAGTAAATATCTGGTATGTTTTTAAGGATTACCTGCCTCTAGGTTTCCTTTCTCAGGTGAGGAGATTTACTAAAAATAATGTTCTCCTTTGTAGTGTTGAAGGGCACTTCTAATATTGGGTTGTGGAGAGAGACCCCAGGATTCCCTTTTCTCTCTTCGTGTTGAGAAAAATGCCCAGAAACTCCTTGAAAATAATTTTATATATCTCAGTGTGTATCCCAAACCTTCTAGAATAGAGTTTACCTCTGTGGGCTTGCAGTGGGGTGCCCTGTATGGGCTCAGAAACTGGGCGAGTGGATGGCTGGTTGGATGAATGGATGATAAATGCATGAATTGAGATGTGTGGATAGATAGATGCACGATGGGTGGATGGATGATGGAGGAATATGGAAGTGGGGGGAATGGATAGACAAATGGACAGAGCCAATGAGGTGCCAAGAAGAAATCAAGGGCACCGTTTATGCTAAATCGCCTCATGTTGGTTCCTTTAGGACATTCTTCTCTTCTGCTGGGCCTTTGAACAGGAAGAGAGGCCCACCTTCACCAAGCTCATGGACATGCTGGAGAAACTGCCAAAGCGAAACCGCCGCCTGTCTCACCCCGGACATTTCTGGAAGTCTGCAGAGTAGGTGTTCTTTAGCCTCTCTCCCCGCTGCTCTTGTCCTCTGGCCTTTGTCACCTTTGCGCTTTCCTTCCAACGCCTCTGCCAGCCTTCTCCTTTGCATGTACCTGCTCCCTCCCCACCCCCAGCCACCATGCTCTCCTATTAGATTTCTGCTCAGGGGAGTTTGCACTGGGGTTTAGGAGCTAGAGTCTGCCATGCAGGTTCTTGGTCCCCGTGGCTATCATGGCTACCTCGTTGCCTAATTCTTCCTGATTAAGGTTGATGCCCAGTGGTCAGGAGGTGCCCTGGACCCACCAAGCCTCATGTGCCAGGCATTCAGCATACCCTCCACAAGGCCTAGCTTTCAGGAAATCTCCCCCCTGGACCAGCAGCCTGTCCCCATCATGGCAGCCTTCAGCTTCTCATATTCTCTGTTGCACAAAGACAGGGCAGGGAAGGTGCTCAGCTACTCCTTGCCATAAGGGTCTCTTTGGCTTCCTCCTTAAGAGGCTACATGCCACTCTCCTCCCCTTATTCCTGCCTAGAGATTGGTGGCTCTGTCTGAGACAACTACATATGTCATTTCTCTGGGGACCTCCCTCCTGGGCAAGCAGGAGATTTGGTGTCAGAGCTCTGGGCAGGTCCCAGGAATGCCTGGTGTTTCAAAACTCACAGGTCACTGAGGCCATCACCCAGTGGCCTCTGCTCTCCAAGGGGTCAGGGGGAAGGCAGGAGTTCAACTGAACAGAGGGGCTTGAAGCTCAGTGGTTAAAGGGGGCACAAAGAGGCCTTTCTATAGTTTTCTGTGGAGTTGGGCTAAGGAAGCAGAGGACAAGAAACTGTGGTTTTGCATGATGGGGCTTTAGGGTCAGTCATACATTCATGCATCCAATTCATTCAGTTTTTTTTTTAATTCGGTCTTTGTATATTGAATATCTACTATGTGCCAGACACTGTTCTACCAATGAGAATACAGAGGTGAACAAAATTAATTAAGTTCTTGACCTCATAGGGCTTACATTCTAGAGCAGGTACAATAAGCAGGTAGATGTGGTTTAAAGGATCATTTTGGATAGTGTTGAAGACAGGAAAAATTACTGTGTGATAGTGATGGTGGGGGCTTTAGATGGAGGGAGGGGGTCGGGGAAAGCCCCTCTGAAGAGATAACATTAAAATGAAGCCCTGGAGAAGAACCCAGCCAGGCCCCCACATCAGAAATGAGAGCCTCCAGGTGGGAGTGAGCCACAGAGGTGGAAGGACAGGTAGTGGGCAGGAAGGACAAGACCATGGTGAACAGGAGGGAGAGAGGTAGAAGGTAATCAGGGGTCAGGTCAGCATGGTCTTTCAGGACAGGGTAGGAATCGAGGTGAATTCAAAGGATGACTAACTTTCCAGAAGCTTTCCCAGAACTAGAAGGCTCCCAAGAAGCTATGTGGTCCCACCCTTTCTTCCCTCAGAGTCACCCACTGAAGGCTGTGGGGACCGGGATGCTGGGTCTGTGGAGGGCTTTTCCTTTGTGGAGCACCTGGGGTTGGGTTTGGCATGCAGAGATCTGAAGGCAACTCCCACCTCTGTCCCTTCCCACTTTGTCACTTTGAGCCCTGCTCATTGCCTGGAGTGGCAGTTTTCTCTTTCACATCATAACCCCTACCTCAGAGAAAGGAAGTATGAAAGGACACTCTGACTTAAAGCCTCAGAGGAACAGAAGTCATCTTTGCTTCTCAGTGTCAAAGCAGGCAAGTCCTGGGGATTACCTATTTCATGGATGACAGGTGCGTGCAGTCTGTGCCTTCATCCTGCACCCGTGGCAGACATGACTAATCTATCATAGCACATTCACCATCACTCAGCATTTCTGGTAGCCACCAGCAGTTACTCAGCATCAGTGCATGTGATGCCCTCACTGACCATTCTAGAGTTACTCAATCTCCTTTTTTTTTATACGTGGAGGAACTGTGGCCCAGACACATTCAGAAACTCAACCACATCCACATGGAGTGTCGATGACAAAGTTGGGAACGTAGGTCAGGCTTCTTTGACTTGGCCTGGAGTTCACTTTCTCCACAACATCAGTCCCTGTAGTTTCCTCCGTCACACTCATCTGGCTCTGAGATGGTCACTCAGGGGTGGGGGTCAAGGCCGGAGTCCTTCCAGAAGTTGCCTTGGCGGGTCAGCAGGGGTTTGGGGGAGGGCTTAGTTAGAGTAGGCTCAGGATGTGGGTCCTGTCTAGGGCTTGGAGGGGCCCCACCAAGACAGCTCAGCTACAGCTGACATATTCCAAGGATGTGGGCGGATAACTCCAAACTCACCACTGGGGTCTCAGGTTTGCCTCTCCATTGGGTCACCTCTGAGGAGCTATGATATCTCGAATCTCAGAGTGGCTTAGCACGTGGTAAAGTGGAGGCAAGGCTGGGGCAAGCCTATATTCCAGAATAGTGTACCTCAAAATTTATTACGTGTGCATATCCTCTAGGAAATGTTCTTTAATGCAGATTCTCATTCTATAGGTCTGAGGTAGGGCCCAAGATCTTGCATTTCCGACAAACTCCAAGGTGATGCTGGGGCTGCTGGTCCATGGACCACCCTTTGAGTCATGAGGGTCTTGACCTTGCTGTCCATCAACAGCCACTTGCCATGTGTGGCCTATTGAACACTCAAAATGTGGCGAGCCTAAACCGAGATGGGCTGTAAGGGTAAGATCCACACGAAATTTTAGAAGTAGCATAAAGAAAAGGATGTAACATAATTCGTTATGTTATGTATACAGTATTGGTTACATGTTGAAATTGCAATGTTTTGGGTATATTGGGTTAAATAAAATATACTATTAAAATTAATTTCACTTTTTAAACTTCTTAAAATATGAGTAGAAGATTTATAATGACATAGATGACTTGCGTGGTATTCCTTGTTTTAAAGGATATGTGAGCCATAGTTCACATGTCCTATAAATCTCCCATTTAAAATGTACAACTAAGTGGGTTTGGGTATATTATGTTATTAATTTTTTAATTGTGGTAAAATACATATAACATAAAATTTGCCATTTTAGCCATTTTTAAGTTACATTCACAATTATCACCACTTCTCCAAAATATTTTTATCACCCCAAATAGAAACTCTGTAACCATAAACAATAATTCCCCAGTCCTTTCTCTCCTTAGTTCTTAGTAACCTCACATCTATGTCGTCTCTATGAATTGTCCTATTTTTCATATGTTATATGAGTGGAAGCTTACAGTGTTTGCCCTTTTGTGTCTGGTTTCTTTTCCTTAGCATGGTATTTTCAAGGTTCGTTGACATCATAGCATGTATTAGAACACCACTCCTTTTTTTGGCTGTGTAGTATTCCATTGTGTGTCTGTATGTGTACGTATATATTATTCCATTGTATGTATTTACAAATTTACATATACACACATACACATATACCACATTTTGTTTGTTCATTCATGTGTTGATGGACACTTGGTTTTGTTTGCACCTTCTGGCTGTCGTGAGTGATGCTGCAGTGAATATTGGTGTATAAGTATCTGTTCGAGTTCCTGCTTCCAGTTCTTTTGAGTTGCTTTGTGTGTCTGCTGCATGGCCCTGGTCTAGATCGTTACCATCACTAACACAACATCCATCATCTGGATATCACTTATTAAACACATGTGTGACAGGCGCTGTGTCAAGCATTTTATCTGCATTATCTCACTGAATCCTAAGAGGCCCCCCAAAAACGTAGGCACTGTCATTGTCACTGTTTTACTGATGAGAAAAACCAAGGCACAGAGAGGTTTTAAGTGCCTTCCCAAAGATCACACAGAGCAAGGATTGGTACCCAGGTTGGTCTAGACCCTAAATCTATGCTCTTCATCACTCCACTCTGCCACCCTCTAGGAAAAGATTACCTGTACACCTTATGGGTCTCTTTCCAGAACCATCCTGGGAGATGGGGCACAGACTTCTGCCTTGATCACTAAGATCTTGGCTCAACAGAAGTCAGCAAAGCCTCTACTCATCGCAGGAGTCTGTGGTGTGGATCTGCCTGTGTCTCCTGCCCTTACCAAGCATTCTCAGCATGCAGGCTAGTACTCCAGCACCACATAGCCTAAACCCAACCCACACACTGGGTGACCTAGTCAGAGGGCTACATGTTCCAGTGGAAGAGTTATGAGTTCAAATCTTGTCTCTGCTGCTACCTCACTGTGCACCTGTGGGCAAAACACTTACCCTCTCTGATCCTCAGTTTTGTCATCTATTAAAAAGGTATCATGCACCTATCTTGCAGGCTAGTCTTAGGTTTCGATAAGATCAGGTATGTATAACACTTGGCCCACAGCCTAGCACATAGTAGGACCTCAATAAAGAGAAGTCCCTTCTACCTTTTCTTGTAGAGGACAGAAACAGCTCATCTCAAACCACCTGGCCCTCTGAGAAAGTGCTAGTTCACGAAAGACGGCTTTGTCATATCCATGTGACCTCTTGCCACTCTCTCCCTTCTCTCCCCACTCCAGGCTGTGACGGTTGGACAAAGGGATGGCGCTCAGCTGCCTCAGCTCCCAAGCCACTTCTCCGTCCCTTCTCTGTCCTCTGCCAGCTCAGGAGGCCAGAGACTCACCATCAGAGGGTCTGACCCTGGCCGGCCTGGGAACACTGCACGACTGAGCTTGGTGGCTTCCCTGTACCCCGGACTTGTGTCCTTTTGCTCGGGCCGGGTTGGGGACCCCTGAGCTGGGACTCGACGGAACCGGCCAGGGAGACGTGGAATTGATGGGCAAGGCACGGGGTAGTGAGTAGAGAGGAGAATTGCAGGCTGAAGGCAGATCCCTTGGGCCATGGAGACAAGGGCAGGAGGCCCACGTGGGCATGCTCATGGGACCAGTCTGTGTGTCCATGTGTGTCCATGTGTGTCTACGTGTGCGACGCCATCTGCTTTCAATTCCCCTTGACCAACAAGAGCCAGAGGCCCCGGCTCTGAAGCATTTCCTCGGCTGTTCTGGTCTCTGTGGAGTGGGTTCCAGCTGTGCTCTGTGGGAAGATGGGATGATGGGGGTGCAGAGCTGAACCCTACCTTCATGGAAGCTATGGGGCAAAGATCTGGGCAGAGGGACCAAGCCGTTCCTTTGTAAACATCTGTTCTCAGAGGCCCCAGCCCAAGCCTGTCATGGTCTGTGGTACATTTGCACATAGCTTCGAAGTACAGCTGAATGGACTTGCATGTCTTTTGAATCGAGTTTTTCTGGGGTCCGGTTCCCCATTGCTGCCGCCTTGTCCTGTTTTGTGAGAGCATCGTCCCTTTTTGCCCCACCCTGTCCCTGCCATTGACAAAGCACAGTGGCTCCCTAGCCAGGATGACTTCTGGGGGCTCTTGACAGCTCACCTTCATCCATGATACCCCCCGAAGTCTGGGGCCTGAAAACAGGGGCTCCAGGGGTGGGGCGTGGTTCTAGGACATCCTTTTCCCCTCCCTCTGCTTCGGCACTTACACCAGCTGAGATTCTTCTCCACGATGACAGATGTGGAGGAGATCCTGGGATATGTGTGTGTGTGTGTGGGGGGGTGTATGTGTACACAGAGCATCCTATTAGCAAAGGATTTCCCCTCCCTATCACCCTTAAACCACCCCGTTGGGCAGGCAGGGAGGGAGGCTGTCTGGAGAGGCTCTGCATCTGCACCAGGCCCAGAGCAGCCTCCCCATGAGAGGTCTGTCGTGCTTGCTCAGTGCCCCTGTGATCCGTCCCTCCCTTTCACCGCCCCCCCCTCCCCCAATCTGGGCTGGTGGCTTTTCCCCACTACCTCGGGATCCAGTGTTCCTCAGGAAGGATGCTGAGAGCTGGTCAGCGGTGCAGGATGACAGTAGGATCCTCTGTCTTACATTCTTTGTGTTCCATACCTTGTAAGGGTAGGTCTTACATTCCCAAAGCCCTGGACGCTTTTCATCTGACCTGGCACCAAAGGGCGGTCTGTCCCCAGGTAGAGCAATAGCAGGGCAGCGGGCAGCGGGCGGCATGCCCAGGGTCGGCCCCCAGCCTTGACTTCCTGGACGTTGCTCAGGCTTCATTCCTTTCGATTGCTACCTTATCCAGACATCTCCCTCCCCGACGGGGGCCACTGAGACTTCAGAAGCCCTACTCGAGCTCAGACTCAACATCCAACCCAGTGGAAGGGGAAGGGTCTTCCCCACCTTGGCTGGCCCCCAGACAGGTTTGTGTTCTGGGGGCCAAGCCTGCTTCTCACTGGGAAAAATAATGAGATCAGCCATGCTTCCCAAGACCCTGGGCAAGAGAAGCCCGCCCTGTGCCTCGCCAAACCTTCTCAAAGGACTTCCCAGTGCTCCGCTCTGAATGGGAGCAGACTACAGGTCCCCGTGTGGGCCATTTTCAGGTGGGCGTGCCCCTTCTGGGGACTTGTGTAACTCTGTGGCTCTTGGCTCAACATTTCTGTGTCTCAGAGGCATTTTACACACATTTGCACGAGCCCCAGTTGTTGGGGGGCACTTGTCAGAGGCTGCCTCCTGTCCAAACAGTCACCCAGGGGACCAGTCCTGGGCCTAGGCCTGGGCCTGGGCTCTTCCCAGCGGCCTCCTGAGGGCCTGAAATCCAGCCCAGACTTCTCGAGTCCCTGGACTCCAGTCTTTGTCATGGACCTTTGTGCTGCAACAGGAAACGAGAAAGGGAGAAGCAGGCAGGGTGCAGCTGCCCCAAAGCTGAAAGGCTCACCGGAGTGGCAGCCTGCACCCCCTTGCCTCTGTCCTTTCCAGAACTAACTGCCGTGGTCGCCCAGCGCCTTGGGCCAGGCCTAGACGGGTCTCCAGAAGCTGCTTTTTCTCTCTGTTCACTTGCACCAGCCCGAGGTTGAGGACAGGGCCCAAGGGACCCAGGGGGACAACTCTGGCAACTCCTGTGCCTTTGACGCTTCTCTGCTCTGCCGGAAAGGGTTCCTTGGGTCTATCCTGAAGTCCCATGTCACTTGCTCCTGACCTCCCTCTTTGGCACGTCCTTGCTTTGTCCCCAGCTTCCTCAGTCTCCGCTGTCGCCAGCCTGCACCAGGATTCCAGCCCCTCCCTGCCACCCCCCTGCTGCCTGCACCACCCTGAATTGTTAGGAGGCCAGCTTGAAGGTTTAGATATTTCAGTCCAGGAAGAACCGAACACCACCGCTTTCTCTGTGACCTCCAACCTCTATTCACTAGCAAAGTGTTCGGAGGAGGTCACGTTCATTAATCTTGCAAAGAAAGGAAAAGGGGGTATTTGTATTTTTCATCATGATTTGCCTCGCCTATGACTCTTTCTGTAAAATCCACATTACAGAGATTGTGTGTGTGCACATATTTGTCCCATCACAGCCACATGCAGGCACCCAGTGCCCAACAGCAAGTAGCTTCTGTCTGTGCCTCTCTTCAGCAAACCTGCATCTCCATGGGCTTCCAAGGGGACCAGTCCACAGAGTGAAGATTCACTGGGAAGCCTTGACCTTGCCTTCTTGGAAGGGCATGTGGATTTGCACACTGAATTTGAACTCAACTCTTTCAGGCCACAGGTGTTTCACAAAACGTGGACTCCTCTGCCAGGGAACACCCCCTTGGCCTTGTATGGGGATGTCCCCATGTGTCATCATCCCCAGAAGGAAGCTAGAGACTCAGAGTCGCCACTTACTGCCATCTTGTCCTGGTTTTTCTTTTACTGGTCAAAGAGAAGCATCTCTTCTTGCCATGGAGCACACCCCCACCCCCGCCTTTCTCTCCACTTGTATCTTGGATTCTTGGTCCTTGGATTGATCTCTGGGGACTAGACTCTTGCATTCAGGAAACCTGCTTCTGTCACTTGGCCAGCTCCCACCCCAGGTGCACACATCCCACCCCCATCCCTCCCTCACCTTCTGCAATTCTTGTCCCCACCTGTGGTTGATCACCTAAGGAGCATGAAGAAAGTGGTTTACACTTAGCCCAGTGCTAATCACCATCTTGAGAAATCTAGAGCTGGGGTTGGCAAATTATGGCCCATGGGCCAGACCCAGCCCCCTGAATGGTTTTCACATTCTCTAATTGGGGAAAAAAAAAATACAGAAGAAGGTTTTTATGATATGTGAAAAACCCTATGAAATTAAAATGTCAAACAAAATTTTGGGGACCATGCTTTCTGTTGCGCTACCGGAGTTAACTGTTTGCAACAGAGACAGGGTGGCCCGTAAAGCTGAGAAATATTACCGTCTTGCTTTTTACAGAAAACACTGGTCACCCTCTGATCTAGAGAACTATCTGAGTGAAGAAGAAACCAGCTTGTGTGGGGCCCCCAAGGGAGGGACAGGAGCCAGGGGTGAGAGGCATGGGGGCAGAGAACTTATTCCAGCAAGGGAGGCGTCTTCTAAGAGCTTGTCTCAAGGTGCAGAGGATTGTCCCAGAGGTGGAGAGCCCCCTGTCCCTGAGAGGTGGGAACAGATGTTGAGACCACTTGGAGTGCGTGATTTGGAGGGAATTCCGGCATTGGAGGACGAGGCCTAGCTGGACTTGAAGGCTGTGTTAGTTCGGGCAGCCATTAACGGAATTGCCACAGGCTGGCTGGCTTCCGCACGTGAAATTTATTTCTCACAGTTTTGGTGGCCGGAAGTTCAAGATCAAGGTGTGGGCAGGATCGCTTCCGCCTAAGGCCCTGTCCTTGGCTTTCAGACAGTCCACTTCTTGCTGCGTGCTCACATGGTCCTTTCTCTGTGGGCACACATCCCTGGTGTCTCTCTCTTCCTATAAGGACACCAGTCCTATTGCATTAGGGCCCCGCCCTTAGGACCTAATTTAATCTTAATTACCTCTTTACAGGCCCTATCTCTACATAAAAATTACATTGGCGGTTAGGACTTCCGCATATGAATTTGGGACTTCAAGGGGTTGGGGTACAATTCAGTCCCTAACAAAGACTCTTGCTATTTCTAAGACCCTGTGATTTCAGGGGCCTTTTGGGCAACACAACCATCCCTGGCTTTCTTTCCTACGCTCGTTTCCAACCTTGAGTTTCCATGTTCGTCTTCCCTGTCCTCATCCCCCGCCAGCCTTCACTTCGCCCACTCGTCTCCCCAGGACGGGCCTCGTTCCAAACATTCCACCACCTAAAGCCTCCTTCCCGCTGTCTGTACGCTGGCCAGAGCTGTCCTAACAAAAGCGCCACAAACTGAGTGGCTTAAAACAACAGAAATGGACTCTCTCACAGTTCCGAAGGCGGGACGTCTAAAACCCAGGTGAGAGTGGAACTGCACTCCCTCTGCTACCCTCGTAAGGGGTGCCCCTTGCCTCCTCTTCTCGTGGGGGGTTTGCTGGCAGTCTTTGGCATTGCTCTGCTTGGAGCTGCTTCCCGCCATGGCCACGTGGCGGCCTCCTTGTGGGTTTCTGTCTCTGTGTCCGAATTTCTCTCTTCCTAGGACACCAGGCATGTGGGATTAGAGGCCCACCCCACTCAAGTTTGATTTTCATCTTAGCTAATTACATTGTGATGACCCTATTTCCAGATAAAGTCACATTCTGGGGTTCTGGCGGTTAGGACTTAGTGATTTTTGTTTGTTTGGTTTTTGGTTTTTGGGTTTCCTTTTTTCCTTTTGATGGGAGGCATTTCAACCCTTAATGCCCTCTACAAAGCTCTCTCTCTTGTGCCTTCATCCTTCCATGGCAGACACCTTGGAAGCTGGGTTCTCAGGACCCCTGGGCCACAAGAGTTAGAACATTGCTCCCGCTTTTATTAACCCTGCCCCTGAGTGACACCTCCTTCACTGGTGGCCAATAGCCCCAGGCTTCGTGGGTGAGGGCGGGTGGCCTGTCTCTAGTGTGGCCATCGCTTGACCATCGAACGAATGTGTTTCAGCCCAGTCTGATGGGGCGGGTGGCATGATGTTCGCTTGGATTTGTACTGTCACTCAGTGGCAAAGGAACGGACCTTGGTGAGAGTTGAGCTTGCTGTATCCTTTTCCGGTTTTGCCTGTGACGTGAGGAAGTACCTGAGCAGGCTCAGGCAGATGCTGTCCCAGGCTGCTAGCCTCACCTCATCCCCACCCCCAGCCTTCACCTACACACGCCTACCTGTAAGGGGAGTGAGAAGGCAGCAGGGGTCAGTCTGGGCCCCAGAACGTGGGAACGCATGTCTCCAAGGTCCTCATTCTTGCTGACTCTCCCCATGTCATGCCACAGTGGGCCTCACTCCTGGTTCTTGACCTGAATGCCCAACTCCTATCTCAAGGCACAGCCCACGCCCATTCTCTAACCCTCTGGGCCAGAGAGTTAGTGAGGGAGCTTCACCCCCACCCCCAACCTCCTCAACTGGTCTGTGTGCTCCGTCTAGCATAGCACCTGGCACATAGTAGGTGCTCAGTGAACGTTTACAGAATGCAGAGATGGGAGGGTTGCCGGGTAAGAGCAAGGCACCGTCCCAGGGGGCCAGACACCCTCCTCTGCCAGCCGGAGAGGTTCTACTGGCAGGGCCGGGCAGTCACAGGAACCCCACAGCCAGGGCCCTGAGTCGTGGGTCCTAAATGAATCGGCCAAGTTCAATGACTCAGAGAGAGACCCGTTGGTCAGGTGTCCCCAGGCTTCTGGGCCTTGGGAAGCAGAATGATGCTTAATCTCTAACAGCCACTGTTCACTGAGTATTTCTTAAGTGCCAGGCCAACTGAATCCCCATGATGGGACGGTCTTGGGAGATAGGTGTCATTATCTCCATTTCCCAGGCCAAGAAACTACAGGAAATAGATACCAACCAGCCTACTAAGTAGTGGAGCCAACATTTCAAATACGAGTCTTTGCACTTGTCTGTTCCCAGGAACTCACTGCCACTTTGAGTGGTTCATGCCCCACTGTCTGTCGGGATGTTATAGCCCCAGCCTCTGACATTCTCTGGGGAGGGAAAGACAGGAAGTCACCAAAAGGGTGCAGGGGAGTTTGGGGAGTTTACGTGGACACTTTCACTCATCCTCCCAGACTGAC
Organism: Macroglossus sobrinus; assembly: GCA_004027375.1. NCBI lineage: Eukaryota > Metazoa > Chordata > Mammalia > Chiroptera > Pteropodidae > Macroglossus > Macroglossus sobrinus. Next base: position 45,598 of record PVKZ01004808.1, read on the forward strand.
AGGCTGCCAGCGGCTGCTGGGTTTCCAGGCAGTGTCCATCTGGGTCGGCAGAGCTACTCCTGGGTTCCTCTAACACCCCTGCTCCAAGCAGCTTGCACTGTCAGTTTGACCCTGTCCCTCTCGCTCTCTGCCTCGCTCACACTGGGAATTTAACTGGTCTGCTGTCCCAAGAGGCTTTCTAGTGAGCACTCCCCCATCCCAGGGTAGGAAGGGACCCTTCCTTCCTGCTCTTTGGGCTCACACAGCCCATTTCCTTCACACACCAAGGGTGGGAAGGATTCTTCTCCATGGGGTGGAGGCAGTTGCTATTTCTCCATTGAGGATTGATTAGAGGAAATAGGCTTTGGAGCGTGCGTGATCCAGAGTAGATTCAGTTTAGCAAGCATGTTCCACAGATCTTAATTCTATGGTGGACTGGATGGATGAATATTAGATGGATGAATATTATTGGAAGGGTCCTGGGACCAAGGTGCATTGAAAATGCTCAGGCAAAACAAGATTAAACTTATGTCTTGGTTGCAGGTCTTATCAGAGCGTTTAAGACACTATTGTATAAGTAAGTCTCTAAGAGGTCATTAACCAGCTACTCTTCCCAAACTTTCCCAGGCTTGTTTCTGAATCCCTAGTAAGATTAACCTCTGTGAATTCATCTTGACATCTTTCATGGTACTCTAAGAGCGAAGGCCCCCCAGTGTACTGGCCAACAGAGAAGAGTAGCATTTACAGATTACTTTCTAGGAATTGGGAAAGACTGATTGGCCCCATGCAGCCTTAAGTGCCCCAGAGGTTGGAACTCTGAATGATGAACCTAGATGCTAATTGAGGTACATCCAGGCAGAAAGAGAAGGCTGCGGTGGCTGCTCGTCACCAGCTGTCCCTGCTTTTCCATTGAATGCTGATAGGAAAAGCTGAGCCTCAGAAAGCTTAAACTGTGCCCCTGCCACTTCCCATTCCCCACCTGATGATGGCAGACCCCAGTTCCGTTCACGTGACAGTGGTACCCTGCACAAGGATGCCCTACAGGAAAACTCTGGCCGATCTTCCAGCGAAGGGGTCAGAGTTGCTGTGTGTGGGTAACTTCTTCGCTGTACCATGGCTTTGAAGACCAGTGAGGAAACACTAAAGGATGTCGTGTCCTCGAGAGGTCAGCTCTGTCTTCACCTGAATTTTTATCTTTAACCAAGTTTTTGAGATGAAGATCTAGAATGATCTATATCTGGGAGATCTAGAAGGGTGATCTAGTCCAGGGAAGGCAGATATGTGACATTTCGGCCACCATTGCCCCCGCTCCTATAGTCTTGGCAGACATTGCTAATCAATCACAGCATGCCTTCCTCCTGACCACAGATGCAGCCTCAGGGCAGCCGACTTGCCACTTGAGATGGACCTGAGTGACCGTCTCTGACTTCATGCCTTCACTCCTTTCCCAGAAGAAGAAACTCAGGCCCGGAAAGGGAAGATAAACTCTCCCAAAATACGTCCCTTCTTAGAAGCAGAGGTCGGTTTAGAACTAAGGCCTCGGGAACTTCCAGAAGTCCAGTCATGTGACACCTCAGCTGTAGCTGGTAGAGAGTATCTGAGGGCCCTGTGCAAGTTTATGTTCAATCAGGGAACTTGGAAAACGCAAAGAGACTTTGTTCTTAAGACTCTGTGTGTGATCCTATTTGTTCATCTGCCTGCTCGGAGAGAGATCATTGATCTTCCAAGGAAGGGCTTCTCCCCAAGGCCTGAATGCTCCACCAGCCACTCAACAGCTGGGCTGGCAGCCCTGGGGACCGTAAGGAAAGATGGCATGTGTGTGTGTGTGTGTGCACTTGTGGGCAGGGGGACAGCAAGGGTGTTCCTAACTGGAGGTGGTTTGTACAAGTTTCCATTCTCCATCTCGACATCTGTAAAGTTATGCAATCTTGTCCATGGAAGGGAAAAAAAGGAACCTGAAACTAGTTGCTTTTCAGTGTCTTCCTGACGTGGAAGGCTCGAAATCAAGTTTTCACCCAGATAAAAGCCCCTGGGGTCCTAGTGGACCGCTGGCTCTACTCCCAAGCTCTTGAAACACCTCTGGGAGCCAGCGTGGTGGCTCAGAGTACTTTCCGCCTGTTGCCTCTTCATTTCCTTCCTCCCCTTCTAATCCGCCACCTCCTGCCAGATAACATCTCCCCGGACCATGAGCTGAGGAGAAAGTTACACAATGGTGGAGATGAAAAATAGCTGCCATGTAGTTAGCTTAAATTAGCTCAGAAGAATGGCTCCATCCTGCCACTGAGCGGGCAGCAATTGCTTATGCCAACGTGCTATTTGCATCGTGCCTTCCTAGATCTGAAAGTCTAATGATTAGAAACAAATCTTAGTCTTTCTTCTCCACCACTTAAAAAAAAAAAAAATACCAGCTTGGCTAGTTCTTTTCGTTTAAAAATACTCTGACCTGCAGCTCTAGAGTGAGAATTTTGGAAAGACTGGTGCCAGGAAAGCAGAAAGAAACACAGGCAGACAATAGGCAAAGAAGCCTTTTCGGAGGGGTGAGTGATGGGGCTAATCAAGGTGGGAGAGCTGGGAGATCTTTGTATCCTCACGCAGAGGTGATGTGTGGGTTGGTTTGGAATCCCGTGGGCTTATTTCTTCATCAGCCATGTATCTGATGGTTATTTGTTTAGCATCTACTATAGCTGAGACCCTGGGCCTTCGGTGATGAGTGAAACAGTCTCCCCCATTCTGAAGCGTAGAGCCCAGTGGGGGAGATAGACAAGAAGCCAGCCAAAGACAGTATGTAAATTACAACTCACTGGGCCTATGGAAGGAAAACCAATGGCCAGTAACATGAGATGGGGACAAGGGGAGGCAGCAGTTGGCAAAGGGCTTTTCGAGGAGGCGACATGTACGTTGCGATCCGGACGTAGGGACGGTCGTTCTGGGGCAGGGTCTCTCAGCCTCGACACTGGAGATTTTTGGAACCAGATAATTCACGTGATGGGGACTGTCCTGTGCGTTGTAAGATGTCGAGCAGCATCCCTAGTCTCCACCCACAAGGTCTCTTTCCCCGCTGTCCTGACTCATGACAGCCAGAGATGTCTCCAGACATTGCCAGTTGTTCCCTGGGGGGTAGAATCCCCCCCTACACACACACACACACCCAAGTTGAGAACCACCATCCTAGGCAGAAGCAGCAGCCTGAGGGGCAGCGCAGAGGCCAGCGTGGGTGGGCTGGGTGGACAGTGGGTGAGCTGGGCTGGGGGCTGTGGGAGGAAGTGCATCCAGGCTTTGGGGGCGGGGTCTTGAAGGTATTTGGAGGGCAGTGCGAAGGTCCCGGGAGTCTTTAAGGAAAATGATGTCTCCACCTGATTTTCACTGGTTTTGAGACAAAGCATGAGGTCTTGAGTACGCAGTCTCCAGGCCATGTCACTGGCAGGAAAGGAAATTGGACAGAGGGAAACAGGAAAGCTCGCGGAGGGGGCTCCTTGAGTAACTATGGCATGCAGAAAGGCGTCAAAGCAATATTTAGCCTTTTCAATTGTCTGAAGCCTACCCCAGAGAGGAGGACAATGACTGGCCCTTTATTATCTACATGGACAAGACAAGGTCTGAAACCCCCGCTTCCGGGGTAGGAAGTGACCCACGGGTCACCCACCCTTGGCCTGGCTGTCTCTGCCACACTCTTCCCTGTTCCGTCCACAGTAGCCCACTCCATCGTCTCCTGGTCCTTCTAGGAAGTAAATCCTCTTATTGAACTGAAATCTTAAGACCGGCATCAGGCAATTCTAGTGCTGCTCTCGGGGGCTACTCAGGGCAGTCCCCTCTGTCTTCCCCAGGAAGGAAAGTCTCCAGTAAGCCAAGGGCCTTTCTTACCCTTCCTCCCGTCCCTAGTTAATTGTGGAGAAGAGAGTTATAATGGGTGTCTCGTAGAAATGAAGCAATAAAGTGAACGATATGGATAAGAAGTGGCCATTCCATCCCATCCCTTATAGTCGATTTGGGGATGGGGATGGGCAGTGAGTGTGGATGAGCTCTGTAGTTCCTAGAATCAGATCTTGGGGTTCCAGCAGGCCCAGGATTGAGGAGCAGGGCAGTCAGGCATCGCAAAGGACTGGGGCTGGGAAAGTTGTTCCCAGAAGTGGGGACACTCAGTCAAGCACCTTCCAAGAAGGATGCTGAGTCACCTGGGGCCCCATTCCCTGGTGGGTCAACCTGTCCCCAACCCCAGCCCTGCCTAAGTTGGGGCCGTGGCAGCTTAAGTGTGTCCTGGACAATTAATGCAATGCATTGGTCCTCCAAGAATGTAGCCATTTTCCTCTATTTATTTTTCTATTCGTGTTGCTAATGATAATATAATATTAATAATAATTTTTAAGTGGGTGCATATGAACTCACGTAAGTTCAAGTAACTGCTATGTAGCTACAGTGTAGACACCAGGCTCCCTGACGTACTTGCCCTGCCACGCCAAGGCCCACCCCCCACCACCCTGGCCCACCACCTGCCCTCCCAACCAGCCTCCTGCGGAGTGCTGTGTAGCCCCTGGCAAATCCTTCACAGCTGGGCAGGGCCCGGCTGGACCGGGGCATTGAGGGAGGAGGCTCAGCAAGCGTGGGCTGGCTTTGGCCAGGCGGGAGCACCATCGCGAACCAACCCTTCTTCTTGCTTTTCAGCAGTCTTTCCTCTGCTGAGGCCCCTGTGCTCCCCACCCCCGGGGAATGCATACACACCTTGACCTTGCTGTCAGGAATAAATCCTCAGAAAAGCTCCGAGGCTGAGATCCCAAATCGTGACTCCAGGCATACTGTCACCCGAGCTTCTCTGCCCCCCACTTCTGAGCCTTTGCTCCCCATGGCCCCTATATCGACCCCACATTCCGCAAGGTGTCACTTCTGTGCCCAGGGCCCCTAGCACCACCCTGAGTCCTTCTTTTGTTTGGCCCATGGGTGGATTTTAAATGCCTCCAATTGAGCCGCTGAAAGAATCTTTAGAAATTTTTCCCATATTTTAAAGGTTGTGTCCCCAGCCACACTTACTACACCCTCAGCTGAGCCCAGCATCAGGCAACCTTATCTCTTCATTCCCTGACACGTCATTTCATATACTGTTCAGTGACTCTTTAGAAAGTGCCTCCCATGCCTCTGGAATAAAAGGAAAGAGAAGCAGCCCCTTCCTGTAGGGAACCTGAGCCAAGTGGAGGAGAGAGAGACACGTTCTGATGGGGTCCTGAGGCCCTGGAGAAGCCCCCCACTCACCCCAGCGAGGCCTCTCAAGGAAGTGTGCTCAGAGGGGGGTGCTTCTGAACCTGGCCTGGAGATTCAAGTAGAATGGGAACAGGAAGAAGGGAACAGTGTGTGCCAGTAGGAGGAACAGCCTGGCTGCAGGCCCAGAGGCAAGACCATGATTTATTAAAAGCCTGACCCTGGACACTTGCCCTGCCCTCCAGCCTGTTTTCTCCCAGGCCTGGTGCTAGGCCCCGGGAGACGCCAACCCTGAACAGAAGGAGCCCTGGTTCAGACACGGAGACCTTGCCCTTGGCCTTGGTGTCGAGCGGAAGATGTCCCGGGAGGGTTTTGTGCTTGCTCTGGAGTCAGGCCAGTGATTCTCCTGCCTCAGACTCTCTCATCTCCCTTCAGCCTTGTGGGCATCCATCTCTCTTGCTGCCTGTCTCCTTGCGAGCTCCATTTCTCGGCCCCCTGCCCCCATCAGGCCCTTCAGTCAGCCGACATCACTGCTGCGGACGGGTGGACCGTCAGCCCTTCCCTCTCTAGCACTTCTTCCTTGCGTTTGCTTCTGCTTCACTTTCCGTCTGCGTCCTCAGCGACTCACATCTCTGAGCTCCCGGAGGCCCACAGATCTGTCTCGCCACACCAGAAAGCCTCCCTCAGCTGTCTCGCCATGCATGGCCTCTTTCCTGGAGGGTTTATGTCACTCTGGATGTGGGTCCCCAGGGGGTTGAGGTCAAGGACATGCATCAACATGGAAATTTACTGATGGAAAGACCTTACTCTTAAGAGTCTCCAACTAAATATTACGGGAGTGATGGGCAAAATCCCGGTTTGTTGCAGAGTGGCGGAAGAAGACCTAGGGATCATAGTGGGCCACAGGCCAAGTTTGCAATACAGCCTCAAATGCAGGAGAGAATGTGCCAACCAGGTCAGTGGGATGGTGTGTCCCACTGTTGAGATGTATGTCTGGCCTTGAAAGATAGAAAACATAGTATCTTCGCTGTCCATCAGACCCCCAGGGAGTGCGTATGTTCGCTATAAAGTAACAGGGCTTGTTTACCTGCTTCCGCTCAACTCAACATGCCTTTCTCGAACCATTCTCCAGCGCAGAAACTCCACATCAGTGTCTCAGTGCCAGCAGTTTCCCCCAAGCGGTCCTTGGATTTTCCTGGCTTTATGTTATCCATAGCAGTTAGTACGTCCCTAACCACTGAGGCTGCTGGAGTAGTGAAGTAATGAATGTCGATAGCATCCCGCAATACCTGGCACACAGTAGGTGCTCAGTACATGTGGTTTCTTTTCCCAATAGCTCATCTGGAATGCCCCCAGGAATTCTGCCTCTTGCGAGGTATTCTTCAGACAAAAAGGAGACCAGAATAGAAAGGTGGTGGGCGTCACCCGTTTTCTTAGATGCTTGTGCCCTGGTGGACACGGGGAAAGATGCCCGAGTCTTATAGATCCCCCAGCTCACATGGGGGTCACCATCCATAGGACAGGTTTAATCTCAGGGAGCTAGGAAGCCTCTGGCCAGACCAGTCCCCTCCAAGGCCCTGAGATGGAGGCCGAGGGGACTCACTGGGGCCAGATGACCTGGTCGCACAGGGTGAGTGCCCTTGCCCACGGCTGGGCCAGGCTGAGAACATCCCGGACTTGGGCAGTCAGTTCCCACCCCAGACCCCTAGTCTCTCTCTCCCTGAGCTTCGGTCTCACTCCGGGGTCCACTGCACACACACCGCATGGTTGAGTCGGTTGGTTACTGTCCAAGTTTGACCGTAGGAAAATCTGAAATTGTAAAAAGGCTTTCTCTCTATGTAAATTATGCGGTTACTTTTTCTATACACAAAGCATATATACCTATAAATATTATACATATATATATATTATATATATATATCTATACATAAGGACTTATTTCTTGTACAGACCAACATGGACCAATGGCCCACATTGCTTTCTCCACGATTGTGGTGACTGTCCCAGAACGAGTTCGTGTCTGAAGATGGTTTCATGTGTTCCTTTTGGGGGCCACTTCTTTTCTGCCCCCGTCTCTCTGTGTCTGTCTTGGTCACTGTCTCTCTCTCACTCATTGCCAACGTCTCTTTGGTAGGAAAGAACAATAGGTTCAAACACCATCTGAGAAAAAAGAAGGCCAGATGGATGGAGGGTCCACTGTATATATTTGTACAGAATCATTTATAAAGTTTTCTACACTTCTCAAAAAGTATTTCTAACTTGGGCTGTTGGACAGGTAGTGAGCCTCTGTGCCGACAAGCCCGTTGTTTCTTGTGTTTTGTGCGATGTTTAGTGAGAATCCGATGTCTGAATTATTTATGCCAATAAAGAATTTGAGAATTACTGCATCACACTGCCGCCGAAACAGGTCTGAATTCTGTTCTTGTCTGTCGCACAGAAGAATCTGGAGATGTGACACCGGCTGGGTGTATCAGTCAGCTATTGCCACGATAATACTGCGTAACAAACCTCCCAGAACTCCATGGCTTACGAGAACGAGCATTAATTCTCATGCTCCTGGGTCTGTAGGTCTGGGTTGGGCTTAACTAAGCCTCCCCTTTCAACCTCAGGTCAGGTTCAAGTCCGCCCCCCATGTCTCCCTGTTTCAGGGCTCAGGCTGAAGGAGAAACTTCCTAGGGAGCATGCTCTTCCTGTGGCCGATCAGAATAGAAGAGCCAAGCCAGGCTGTGCAAACACACTCGAGGCATCTTCTCAAACCACATCCACTAACATTGCTGTGGCCCAAGCAAGTCATACAACCTGCCCTTTCAATGGGAGGGGCCTGTAAACTCCGCTCAGGAAGGGAGGAAGGGGGACGTGAATATTTGCTGAAGAGTAATGCAAATTATAGCCTGGCCGAGTATTCTTCCATCTGGCCAGTCACAGATGAGTTTTCTCCCTAGGGACGAATGGGGTGTGAATGCATAAATACACGTATGTGCATTTGTGCACACACACACACACGTGCACACACAAATATGACTCGGTATGTGGAGCACCTGCTGTGTGCCTGGCCCAGAAAGTTCTCAGCATTATCTCGTTAATCCTCAGAACCACCCAATTCCGTCTGACAGACGAAGCAGCCAGTGCAGAGAGATGACATATCTGACCCAACCCAAGGCAAGAACCCAAACCTCATGCTCTTTTGGGTCCACCAACAGCAGGACGGGCTCGTGAGTCCCTTGAATTTCTGAAGTTCCCCTTACAAAGTGCTTTTATGCAACAAGATCTCTTCTGATCTGGAAAACCAGCCAGTGAGGGAGGGACCGTTCAAAGCAGAAGGAACTGCTAACCTGGGAACACAAGTTATCACGTAACCCTGACTCAAACTCCCAGTTCTCTTCCCGGAGACCGAGCTGCAGGGAGATAGAAGAGCTGGCTTCATCAGTCCCGGTAAGTTCTTTGCTGCACACACTCCGGGAGCAAGAGCATATTGACAGGCCCAGAGTCAAATTCTAGCTCCACCATGTGCCAGACACATGGTCTCAGGCAGGCTGCTGGGCTTCTCTGAGCCTCCATCCCCTTTTGTAATTATCCCCTTATTTGTAAAAAGGGGATAATTATTGTACCTGTAACCCCTGCCTCCTGGGGGTGTGAGGCTCATGTGAATTCACATCAGTACTTGGGGCAGTGTTGCCCATAGTCAGCTCTTTGTAGATGTTTAGCGCTAGTGTTAATCTTTATTACTGGTGTGACTGTGGCATAGGGCCAGCCTTAGTAACTGAAGAGCAAACTTTAGCTTGAGTTTCTGCCTTCCAGAGTGGTCCAGTGCTGCTGACCTCCGGCCCACCCCCGATCTCTCTCTCAGTAGCATCCGGCACTTAACACTCTAAGCTCGTGGACCCCGTCGACAAGCATGATTCTTTCCCACTCACCACAGCCCCAATGAGGTGGGTGGTATGCATTGCCCCATTCTGCAGACGGAAGAACTGAGGTTCCAAGAAGTGGGCGTGTCCTGCAGCTTCTGAATTTCGGTCCTGGGCAATACCACTCTCCCAGCTGTGTGACCTAGGTGGGCCATGATGTTCACTGCTTGAAGCTTCAGTTTCTAACTATACAATTGAGGTAATAATTGGCTCTCACTTTAGAGAACCGTGGTCAGGATTAGAAGCAGGTAAAAGAAAAAAAAAAAACATAATCCTTGGCGTAAATAACCAATAAACATTAGTTATTTCAAGCTCAGATCCGATATTTAGCTCTGACATTTACCTCCTCTGGGGAAGAGGTGTGAGGCAAGACCAGAACCTTCCATTCCCATCTCTGGTATTTCAAGCAGAAAATAAGGGGACAGAGTTTTCCCTGGGGCCTGGAACTAATTGATTGACCCGGTTCTGGCTTGTGGTCCTCTCTGGCCGCGGGGCCAACATCCATCAGGCACAGCAGGTGTGGAGCTGGGGGAGGGAGGCCTTGCCAGTCATCGGAACTGAACAGCTCATTAACCTCCATGCACAGGCTGCAGGAGAAGTGCCTGGGAGCCAGAAACAAGACATGGATGAGGCCACCCAGCTGCCAGGGTGGCAGAAACACAGCCTCTCAGACCCTTCTGGCCCCTGGGTTCCTCCTCACCTTTGCCCAGATTAAGACCCACCAGAGCCCACCCTGATCTCCCATCTCCTGTTGGCCTATTTCCAAGCATGATGCTAAACATGTTACATTTGTCCTCTCATTTAATTCTCACTATAGCCCTGGGAAAGCAAATACTCCATTGTATACCTCATGCTGATAAAGCAACCGAGGCTCAGAGAGGTTGAGTAATTTGCCCAGAGGTACACAGTGGTAAATGTGGAACCAGGATCTAAACCCAGATGACTAGAATCTGAGCTCCATGCTCTGAACGGCAAGGCTGGACATCCTCCAGTGAAGACTGGATTGCAGTGGATTCAAGCAATTGCAATGAATCAATGGTTCTCAGTCAGGGGTGATGTCTTCTTCCCCTGGGGACATTTGGCAATGTCCCACTGGAGAATGCTATTGGTGTCTAATGACTAGAGGCCAGGGATGCTGCTCAGTATCCCACAATGCGCAGGACAGGCCCCCACAACAAAGAATTATCCAGCCCAAATGTCAGTAGTGGTTAAGAAACCATGCCGAAGAAGTTGCTAAGTACAGGGTGGGGAGGGAAGTGACAGCTGGGTTTACAGGGGGAGCAATTAGGAAAGCTTTTCTGGAAGAAGAAGGCAGTCCATCCACTTTCATCTTACAGACGTGGCAAGAGAAACTATGTAAGTTTCAAAGGCGTGGACTCAAACACCAGTAATAGATACTAAACACACTGTGGCGGGCACAGTGCCGGCAATGCCACCAGTTCACACATCTGACAGGCATACACTTATGCATCGCCTTGCTTACATCACAGCCCTTGGAGGTGGAAATTATTACCCTCATTTAGTAATTGCAGAAGCTGAGGCTCAGAGAAGTGATAACGTGCTCAAAGTCACACAGCGAGAAGGGGCGCTGCTGAGACTGCCACCTGGTTCGCCAATCATTCGCTCAGCTACAGTCTGAGAACAACTAACTCAAGACACTAACCTCAGGGAGTCTGCCACCCCAACACAGTTCTGCCCCAGCCAGGAGCGTCTTAGAAACATAGGCAGGTAGGGAACCACTGGATTCGAGCCTGAGTCCTGGCCATAAACCACTGAGCAGCTGTATGACCTTGGGCGAGTCACTTGGCCTTATCTGCTCATCTGTAAAGTGAAGATCATAACAGTATCTCCTTCATGAACTTGTGATGAATACTCAATGACATAAGATAAAGTGTGTAGCAGAGAGTAAGCCCTCTATGTGTGTGTTAGTTTGGGACATCTGAGAGATGTGGTTGGGGCTTGAACAAGGTATATTTGTTGACAGGCTTGAATGCCAGGATAAGGTTTTGGGGGCCCAGCCTGACAGGCGGGGGGAGTCCAGGGGTCACTTGTCAGCTGATGTGAAGTGGTCAGACATGTGGATCCCATACTGCCCTGAGTTCTGTTTCTCCTTCCCCTGAAATGATCCCTGTGGGAAGCCTCTTCTTGGGTCTTTCCTATGTCTTCAAGAGGCTCTGGGAGGCCCAGGCACAGCCATGCTGAGGGTAAAGCAGGTATGGTCTGTGCAGGTGGCGTGAGCTCCAGGTAGGGGTGGGGTTGAGCAAAGGGGAGTCTCTGGCCCCTGGCTCAGTCACTCTTCTCATAGGCCTCCCTGTTCTGGAGGTGATCCCACCCGCAAGCCCCCACCTTACATGCCAGGAGCTGACCTTCACGTGCTCACATGCATACACACATATACACACTTTGTCACCTACACACACACACACACACACACACACACACACACACACACACATTCACACTCGCCCACTTTCAAAATGCTCAAATTCTCACTGCCCACCCCACACTCTTACACAAACCCTGGTCCCCACACTCTGGCTCACTCTACTTTCTAACGAACCCCTCCCCTTCCCTCTGGCTGGGGCTGGATACCTGTAGTCCTCACTTGACATTTGCATTTGTGTTTTTAAAACATGCCTGGTGGTCACTAGACAATCCAAGACTATTGCTCCTGGGGGTGGGTTGCTTCTTCTGGGGCAGCAGGCGGACCAGTTGAGACCCCTGCTCTTACCAATAACTTAAACATGACTCCCCACCCCTTCACGGCACTTGACAATTGGTTCATTGTTTGCCCTGCACCATTTATAACTCAGGAAGTTCTCCCATGGGGGATTTATTCACATGTGAAATAACATCTCAGCTACTAACAAGCCAAATAAGCTACTAACAAGCCAAATAAGGGAAAACACATTCTTAGGCCCTGAGAACAGTAGCTTCAGCCAATGCCCAGAGCTTTCCCAAAGTATGTTCATGGCAGACTAATGAGTGTGGGCAAAAAGCAAAAGGGCACGGAGTGAAACTAAGTTATGTTTCTTTGCTGCAGGACTTATCAGAGCCTTTAATACACTCAAGAACCTTATAAACTCTCCCAGGGTGGGCTGGAGAATGTATGTGTTCCAACTTTTTGGCTCCTTTGTTCACCGTATCTTAGAGAATTAATGCTCCATGGAACTCTGAGAAGCCCTGCTCTCAGCCATGGGAAAAACTCAAAATATATTCTTGAATCCTTTACAGACCATGTTGCCTGTTGGGCCATGTTTCCCGGACCATTAAATGAAAGGAAAAAAATATATTAGGGAAACTAATATACTTTCTTGGCTTTGTATTATGCCCAGTAAAGACATCAAAAAAACAAAGCAAAACCCAAACAAGATCTCTCCAGCTTACTGTCATCATTGCTTTATAAAAGAAAGGTTAGCTAGTCAACCAAAAAAAAAAACAAAAACAAAAACAAAAGAGGGTGTTCGTATTTTGAGGAATAAAAAAATAAAATACCCTTATATTGTTGTTCTCATTTCTTCAAAGCCCAGCGAACACTTGGACATGGACCGGTGTGAGTCCATATGCAAGTGTTTGGGGGCCACCCCTTGGCGCTAAAAGTCCCAGGCTCTAGAGTTTGATGCTCCTGCTTTTCCACTCATTGACCCTGTGCCCTGAGAGGTTGCCATGCTGGGCGCCCCTCCCCCTCCGCTGTGCCCTTTGGCTTCCGACAGCTGATCCCTTAGAAAGACTGTGGCTGCTGTGTCCGCCCCGGGGCAGCCCTTAACCATGACTAAACCTGGCACCTCTCACCTTGAAGGAGTATGATCTCCACATGGGCCTCATGCTCCAGAGCCCTTTGCAGGGCTGTGACCTTGCCTGCCTTCTTCTCCCCAACCTTCACCCATCTCCCCTGGGACTGCTTCCTTAAATAGTATCTTAAACGTGGCTTCTCATCTGGAGGGTCTGCTTCCGGGAGAACCCAAACTAAGACAGTCACTTGCTGCAATTCTTTGAGCCTCAGTTTTCTCGGGTGTCATAGAGAGATGATACTCACACCCACCTTCTTAGCTAAAAGTGAAGGCATTAGAGACATGATGGATGTGAACCATATAGCATGGAGCCTAGCTCATAATTCACGAAAGGCGGATATTTGCCATTATTAGGTTGTTCCTGGAACCTACGTGTCTTTGGGTTTCATACAAGAAAGACTGACTATGGAGCCGTAGTGCACTTGTGATCACCTCTCCTGGAAGCTGTAGTCCCAGCGTCTCCCTCACCCACCCACTCCCTGCCAGGACTGGGCAGGCTCCCCGGATGGGGGCTGGAGCTTGACTCTCTGGCATCAAGTTCCCCCTGGCGCTGGGCTCCTTCCCCTCTGCCTTTTCTTCTAGTAAGAACAGAGCTCCGGATGCCTCCGACAAAAACCTCTGAGGATTTTGATTTATTTGATTGTTTTTTCTTTTTTATTTATATCTGAGTCCATACCAGCAGCCTTAGTGTAGGGGTCAGGCTTGGAGGCCATATAGATGGACAGCAGTTCCGCTATATTCTAGTCCAGGGCCATCCTGATTCTTTGTTCTATGTGATATTTTTTAATCCCAATGATATATATATATATATATGTATATACGTATATACATATATATATGTATATACATGTATATACGTATATACATATATATATGTATATACGTATATACATATATATGTATATGTGTGTATATATATATATATATATATATATTTTTTTTTTTAAGGAAAATCAGATCCCACTTAAAGAACAGGAGCTAGGAGTTCTAGACGAAACAAAACATTGCTAATAGCACCTTGACCAGGAAGCAGGTATGAAACAGACCTGAGCAATATCCCCTGGACGCTGGACTGGGGGAACAGTGCAATTAGCTGGTACCCCGCACTGATGCTCAGATGTGCAGTGGCTTGATCACATGTTAAATTAAGTCCTCGAAGAGCTGATTTAGTTTTCACTTGTGACATATTCGAAATGATGAAATCAGATCCGCTGCTGATTTCTCTGTCTTGCAGTAAAAGTTAAGATTATTCGAACAATTTAATGTTACTTTTCATTACAGGAGGGGGTCACAAACTACAGTCCCCAAGGTCCCTATGACCTGTGCCTGTTTTTGTACAGCACGTGAGATAAGAATGACTCATATGTTAAATGATTGAAAAAATCAGAAGAATATTGCAGGACATGTGAAAATTCATATTTCAGTGTACATAAATAATGTTTTATTAAAACATAGCCATGCCCATGGTATCATCGGTGAAACCAAAAATAGTTACTATCTGGCTCTTTACAGAAATTGTTTGCTGACCCCTGCATTACAGAATTGTCTCTCTAAAGAAGGAGGAGACAAGTTTATTCGGGGAGGAACAGTGAAAGGACATCAAGCCACATTGCACTGGCTATGGGGAGAAGGTTCTTTCTCAGACATAAGGGTCTCTCTTTTGCTCTTGGATCAGCCTGGCTGCCTATCCTTTCTCCTCCATGTAGATGTATACATCCCCAGGAGCCCTTTCCACTTTAGGACTGAATTATTCTGTCCCACCCACCAGAGCTGATTGGTTTAGGGATAGACAGCTGACCCAGGCTGGACCAATCAGATTTTTTCTTGGGAATTTAGAATTCTGAACTGGGGCCTTCAGAGAGGGGTTGAGTAGTATTAGGAGCTAAATCGATGGCTCAAAGAAGGTCTAGGAATCTCCAGAGCAGACTCAGTTTCAGCATTTCCTCAGATTCCTTGGATTCTCCAGATGTTCTGTATCCCAACCCATCCTCCTCTTCCTCTTCTTTTCCCTGAAAATCTCAGAATCATCTCTGTCCCTTGCAAACCAACAAGCCTGAGTGATCTGGTCTCTAGCCCAGGTCCCTGCTCATCATCCAGAGCTACAAAGATGGGGACAACGACCCTCTGTGCAAATTCGAAAGTTCTGAGCAGAACCAAAGATGATTGAGGCTTTATTTTTAAATGTGAAACCATTGTACAAACCAGTTTCAGAGTCTACTTCATTAACAGTGTCCTTACACTAATATTTTATGAGGTAAGTTGTTGAACCTACTGGTGGCCCAGTTTTTTCATCATTGCCAAATGGAGATATGACATGACGTTGTAGAACTGATGTTAAGATTGATGCAAAATTACTGAAAAGCTAGAGACGCATAGGGGAGGTTGTACAAGGGAACAGTGTCACAATGGAGAAAAGGACAAGGGCTTCACAGTCAGCCAGACTTGCATTCGAATCCCAGTTCTGCTGTATGACCTTGGGCGACTTGCTCAACCTCTCTGGGCTTCAGTTTCACCATTCCTATAATGGTGAAACTAGTCTCTGTGCTGTAGGGTTATTGTGAAGATTTAATGATGTAACACATGTAAATTATTTAGCATAGGGCCCGGCACAGAGTAAGCCCTCAATAATTAATAGCTACCGTTAGCAGTGTTATGATAGGTCGTCCAGAGAAAGTTCAATGTTACTTCAAGGTAGAAAGCACCTGTCCATCCCCATTCCTCACACTTTAAACAATCCGGTGGCGTCCACCTCCGTCTGACTCCAAGTCTGTGGGCTGCCTGCTTCTCTCCTTCTTTCCTTTTTTTCTCATCTTCCCATCAAAGGATGACTTTCAAGATTCCAGGCTTTTGCTGGAATGAGCTCGCGGCCTCCCAGCACCTCAGAAAGAGCCAGCTTTTCTGAGAGTCGAGGCTTCTAGTCCCCTCCTCATCCCAGTAAATGTTGTCAGGATGCTGGCATTTCAAGTGGCCCCAACCTAATCCCTTCAGAAGCTTCTTTCCCAAGCCTTGGGCAGTTTCCTCCCACTCACTATCAGTACTCTCATGATTTCTCAGGAAGAACCTTCATGAAGGGACTTTATAGACCCTCAGCCTGGTACACGAGGCACTGGGTAGTGAAGGCCCCCGCTCTGTGCCAGGGCCTTTATAATTAATCCCCCAATAATGCTCTCAAAAGCTGTGCTGTCTGACACAGTAGCCACTGGCCACGGGTAGTTATTTAAGTTAAATTAACAAAAATTAAATAAAATTTGGCAATCAATTCCTCCATCATACCAGCAGAGGCCAACACCTTAGTGTTCATATGTCCATCGTGGCAAAAATTCTACTGTGTGGTATTGCATCGGATGAAACCGTCGTCACCCCACTTTACAGATGAGGAAACTGAGTCTCAGTGTCACACAGATGTGCAATCGAGCCACCAGGATTGGCACTCAGGCCACTTTTTCTAAACCACCAGACCACACTGCTTTTACAAATGCCCAGCACCGGGCTGGGCTCCAAACACAGAAAAACTGATGAACTCAGAGGACAGAGTGATGAGTATTAAAAAAAAAAAAAAAATGACAGTACTGCATGGCAACCCACCAGATCTGTGGGCTTGGGGACACCTTACCCACTGAGCTGAGAAAATCTTACCTCCTGTCTTCATTCCCTTAGTCAACAAAACTTTCCAGAACTACATGGCCGGAAACAGAAGCCACAGGCTACATGTGTCTACTGAGCCCTGGAGGTATGATGAAGTGAGATGTAAGTGTGAAATACACACTGGGTTTCTAGAAAGTTTACCGTTAGGTCTGTAGCTCACGGTGTATTTCTACTGGTTGACGCCACTCAGTAGGGCCTACTGTGTGCCAGTCCCTGTGCTCTGCAAGTGGCCACAGAGTGACACTAGGAGGGTTTGACTCCCAGCTGACGACAGCCAGCTGTGACAGCCCAGACAAGGGACACGCTACGCTACTCTGAGGTTGGTGTCCCCAGCTGGCACACAGGCTCCGAGCATCCAGCAGCCCTGCCTTCTGCACAGAGTGCTGGGAAGCCGCACGCCACAGAGCGAGGTGCACAGATCTGAGGCCTTAAACAAACGACTTGTTTTCTCTGTTTCCTCATCTGTAAAATGGAAATAATTGTTCCTGCCTCCCGGAGTTAATTTAACCTTAGAGGTTAAATTAAGTAACTGAATGAATGCACAGTGCCTGGTCCCATGATAGGTGCTTAATATATGACTGTGGTTTTCAACCAGGGGTGGCGTTGGCCCACCCCCCAGGGCATTCAGCAATGTCTGGAAACATTTGGGGTGTCACAACTAGAGGGAGGAGGATGCTACTGACATTTAATGAGTAAAGATCAGAGATATGCTAGACATCCCACAATGCACAGGACAGACTCCACTACAAAGAATTATCCAATAGCGTTGAGGTTAAGAAACCCTGACGTCTGGCAATGTTATTCATAATAACACTTGTGAAAATTGCCTAGTTAAAAGTATAGTCAGGAGGTGGCAGAGCCCATGAAGGCAGGAATCTTTGTCCGTCTCCATCTCTGCAATAGCCCCAGTGCCTAGAACAGTGCCTGGCACAGAGTCAATGCCCAGGAGATATTTGCTGAATGAAGAATGAGTGGATGCAATGGCAGGGCTCCTTGTTGTCAAAGGCTCAAGCACTCCAAGTTAGAAAGGTTCCAGATCGTCTTCCCAGTCCGCAAATTCATTCATACAAGGAACATTTGCAGAGCACCTACTATGTGACACGTTCTTGCCGAGCACCTACTATGTGACACGCTCTGTGCTTTGGCCCCGGGGATGTAGTGGTGTGGATGAGACTGAGAAGTGAAGCTTGGTCTTATGGGTAAATTGGACAAGTGAACAGGCAGTTCTGGTGCCTGAAGTAAGTTTTGGTGGCCAGGGAGTTCGGGAAGCCACCTGCCTGGGCTGGGAGGTGGACTCAGAAAAAACTTTCAGGAGAACATGATTTCCAAAATTAGGCCTAGAGGAAGAGTAGAAAGCAACTAGTTTTTCCAGCACTCTCTCAATTTCTGGGGTCTCCTTTAGAGCATCCTCACTGGAACCCTTTGAGAGGAAGTCACTTCCTCTCAAGGTGGCTCGCTCTGTGATTTGTCACCACTTCTTACGAGAACATTCTCTTTACTAATGACACTCACTACCAGGGGCCAAGGGTGCAGTCACCTGAGCTCCGAGCCTATCCCTGGTCATCCCGAAGCCCCAGCCTGTACCCTAGTCACCTGCCCCACATCGAGCTGAGAATGGCCCCGTGGCTCACAGCCCAGCCAGCTGCCCGCTCCCTTCTCAGCTTGACAAGCCAGGCTGGCTGAGTCACGGGCTCAGCTTCTCCCAGCCCACGTGGGGTCTGGGTCTAGGCCAGGGGCATGAGCTGCCTGCCAGGATGGCCATCAGTCAGACCAAAAGGAGCCCATGAGCCTCACTGGGGATTAGACCTAAGAATGTTCTGGAATCCCACACTCCTCCTCGGAGCTTCCCAAGGGGCAGACCCAGCAGCTGGGCGTGTCATTTTACCAGCGAGGAAACTGAGGCACACAATGTGCGTGGGGAACTGTCCTGCCTGAGAATGGTACTATAATAATTATCGCTGCATATTATCAGGGTTAATCGTTAGAACGTGCCAGCTTCCTGTACACAGGGACCTGTCCACACTGCTCACTGCACATAGTAGGTTCCCAACAATCTTTTGTTTTGCACAAACAATAGCTACTTCTCATCGAGAATTCAGTCTAAGGAACTGCATATTTATTAGTGTGGTTTTTTTCTCTTATTGTCTGTTTACCACTGGGGCACAGACTATTTTTGTCTAGCATTATACCTCAGCATGGTGACCTGCACATAGTAGGTGCTCAGTAAATGTTATTGAGTAAGGAAGTGAGTTCTGGGTGTTTTCTCATTTATCCTCACGTGGCCCAGACAGGGAGGCAGTGCTCTTCAGCACGTTTTGGAGGCAAGAAACTGAGACCTGGAGAAGCAAAGTGATCTCTGAAAGTCATGGAGTTGGTGAGGCAGAGCCAGGATTCGAACCCAGGTCTGTTATTGCAGAGCCTGTGTGTGCTCTTAACGGCTGGGTCTTGCTGCCTCTGGCCATGAGGGGAGAGGGCAGGGATGGGGGCCTCTGAGAAGGGTTACCGGGGCAGGATAGGGACCACCCAGTGAGTCCCAGTCACAAAGCTTTTTCAACATGGCATCCCATTTGGTGTTCCCTGCAGCTGCAGCAAAGCCCAGAGAGGCAGAGTAACTTGCTCAAGGTCACACAGCAGCAAGTCAGGAGACTTCACGTCCAATATCGTTTTCCCCCAGATCCCAGCTGTGGTTCACACTCGGAGCCCTCAGGTAAATAGGGACACATGTGGGTCAGAAGGGAAGGCCGATGTTTCAGCAGTGGACTTTGTTTTTCTGGGCAGGCTGACCCCAACACATCTGGTGGCAAATCCGAATTCCACACTTTCGCTGCATGGCCTTGGGAACTGGCTCCCTCTCTCTGAGCCTCCATGTCCTTGTCTAAGAAATGATGACGGTTAAACGATGGCAGGTGGCAGTTAAAATCTCTGAACTTGGTGTTCCTCCTTGTGTGTGAGCTTAAAGAAGAAGAGATCAGCTTCTCTGAGCCTCAGTGTCTTTGTCCGCAAAGTGGGTTTAATAAACAGCCCCCTCTCGGGGCACGAGAGGTTTCGTGGGAGACGGTGTGGGCACCAGGCAGGCAGGCCCTGGCATGTAGTAAGTGTTCAATAAAAGATGGTCCGGGGGATCCTTGGTGACCTCACAGGGTCGGGGTGACCCGCCTCAGGATCCAGAGGGCCCAGCCCGGCCACCGCAGTGCACACACTCCTGGCTGTCCCCAGCCAGCTGGGGGGAAACCTGAGCCACCTCCTCCTGGGCAGACGCTGTCGTTGCCACTGCTGCCTCTGAAATAAAAGAAAGGTCAGAGCCTGGGGAAGCAGGGCTGGGAGTGCGATGGAGGTGGCAGCAGGAGGGAGGAGGGGGCTGGCTGGCTGCTGCCTGCCCCGCCGCCGTCGTCTCTGCCGTCTCTGCCCCGGGAGGCCTGCACCTGCCAGGCCTGGGTGCACCCGGGGCTTGGCCTCCCACCCTGCAGAGCCACCTCCCAGCCTGCCTCTGGGGAGGGGCCGCCTGGTGTCAATTAAACCCCAGCCACGCGGCCACACCACACCAGGCAGCTGATTAGTGCCGCTAGCCTCTCCAGATGGGGAGCACTGCTTGAGAGGGGGCGGCTGCCACCACGGAGCCAGTGAGTACCCGGGTGGGGGCTCCGCTCCCCAGACAGGGGGGCCTGGTGAGCCCGGCATGGGCATCATAAGGAGGGGGCTTAGCATGTGATTTGTGGTGGGGCCTTCCAGCATCTCTGACCCCCTTTGCGTCGGCCTTACTCGAACGGTACCCGAGGAGACCAAATGCCAGCCCGGTGTCCTTCTCCCCGGGTTGTACAGCTGCAGAGGCCACCCCTAGACCATGGCTGAAGGGACCTGATGGTGAAGGAAGGACCAGTCGGCCCAGATGGAGGCTGTAGGGTCCCGACTCTCTCTTCGTTGCTCCCAGCGGGGCTGGTTCCTATGCCGGCCTCTCTGGGCATCTAAGGCTGCATCCCTCCGACTGCCAGCTTGCGCTCTGGGGGGCTGTTCGCTGGGCTGGCATGAGACCCGTGCAGGAAGCAGGCGTGGGGGCGCTGCATGCCCTGGAGCATGGCTGGGGGCCAAGTAGGGCCTTGGCCCAAGCCCCAGAGATGCTTCTGGGGACACCGGTCCAGCCTGCAGGCTAGGCAACTCTGCAGGGTCTGAGCCACCTCCTGGTTTCCAGTAGGGGTTCAGTTCCAGCAGTGGCAAAGGAGGGGGCAGCTGCCTGCCCATGGCACGAACCGGGTTTGGGGGTGGGGACGGTGTCAGAGAGGAGCAGCAGCTCTAGTACCTCCAAGCAACGAGGGGACGTGTGACTTGTCTCTAGGCTTGCACTATGAACTCTGAGCCTCAGCTCCTGGCTCTCAGGAGCACCATTATTCATGAAAGGGGTCCCTTGTGACAGATGGTGTTATCACTTGGTCGTACCACAGGGTGGTCTGTGGCCTCCGTCTGCTCGGGGCAGAGGCAAGGTGTGCTCAGGAGGAGATGTACTCAGGGGAGATGGAGCAATGCTGGGTGCGTAGCCACGTTTGTGTGCCACCTGGGGTGCATTTGGGAGATGAGCAGGATCACCTGTGTGCATCTCTGGAGCCCGTTCATTTAGAGAGTGGCCTCAAAGTGCAGACTGGGGAGGAAGGAGAGGTCACGGGCAGGGAGCCCAGCGCTCAGTAGGGCACAACCACGTGTCCCCATCTGCGTGTCATATGTATATGCGCGTGTGTGGTTTTATTGATGCCAACGCTGTGCTGACAAGGGTTCTGGGCAGCCCCCCTGGGTCACTGTGGTCTGCTTTGTCGAGTGTGGTCCATCTGGGGTGGAGGGTGGGGGGTGAGCATTTCCAGAGGCAGCTCCCGTGAGCTCCCTGCTGGGCCAGCCACATGGTCTCCCCATTGTGCACCTCGGGGAGCTCGCCCTGTTTCTCAACCCCCATCGACACCTGGCCGAGGCTCAGGCAGACTGGGCCTTAGTCCCCGGACCCCGTGTCTGTGAGTCTGGGGCGAGTGGGCAGTGGGGGGGGGGGGGCATCAGAGCTGGAGCTCGACTGCTCTCTGGGAAATACTGGATCTAGTTCATTTCCTCCATAAATATTCATTGCAGGCCTGATCCGGGCTAGGGCTTGGGCTCAGAACTGGCAATATGACAGTGAACCTAGAATTCATTCATTCACTCAAAAACAGTTCTGGAGAAACACCTATCCTAGGAGCTGAAATGTTATGGTGGCTCTCAAATCCATGTGTTCCTTTATTTCTTCCTTCACGTCACACTATTTCTCAAGCACCTACTATGGGTCCAGCTCTGTGCAGGCTGCAGATATAGCAGCACATCTGGAAAATGAGAAGCAACTTTCTCTTTCAACTTTCCCTGCCGGCTATACACAATAAGCTTGGATCTAGAAGACAGGCAGCTGCTTAAGATGCAGAAGGACATTGGGGTCCCTTCTCTGGTCCCTTCGCACCAAGGGTTGAGGCTTCTATTTAGCCACGTGGCAGTCCGTCCACCTGGAATTAGTAGCTTTCGCTAGAGCCCAGCAGTCACGACCATGATGTACCCTCTTTGCGAAACAGTCACACCAAAACAAGGTGAGCCTCACACACGTCCGTGGCTTAACTCCCTTTTCCAAAGGATGTTATGATGAGTTTGATGACGAATTATCGAGCATGCCCTAAGCACTTGCTTGGGTCATTAATACAGACTGGAAGGCACCATTTATCATTTGCCAGGAGCCAGGCACCGTGCTCAGGACATCACATGATTCACTTTATGGGACATTTGCCCGACTTGCAGATGGAACCTCATGCATTTCCATTTTGCAGCTACAGAAACTGAGGCTAAGAGGGACGAAGCAACTTGCCCGAGGCCTTTCCGATGCCAAAGCCTGTTCCTTTAACCTCTAGGCTAGAGGCCTCAAGGAGTTCCTGTTTGATAGGGACATCAATGGGACATCTACACACAAAATTTGAGCAGGGAAGTATGAGGGAGGATGTGCTCACGTCCAAGGGGTGGGTGGGGCCGATAGGAAATGCAAACAAAACCTCATGGACATAGATCAGAGGTTCTGGGTGAAACGAGGGTGGAAGTCTCCTCCTGATCCCCAGCCTTTGAAGGATCCCCGAGGTCCCTCGGTGAACCCCTGAGATGTGAGGGCAGCTGGCAAAGCATTTTGGTGTTGCAGCCAAAGCCAGCCAGGGTGAACATGACAGGTGAGGAGCCCAGGCAGGTGATGGTTGAATTGGCCTTGAAGGTTTAAAGGAACTGGATAGGAACTGAGAAACACAGACATCTGGGTAGGGAGAGGACGAGGCATTCATTCATTCAGCAAGTATATTCACCAAGCTCCAGCTGTGAGCTGGACATTGGTCTGGGCACTTGACTACAGGAAACCAGGCTCCTCCCCTCGGCCGGGCACCGATGCTCTGAGGCCCGTGGCATTGGAGCAGAGGCTTGGATGGAGGGCAGAAGAAATGGCTGTTCATTCAGCAAATGCATGAGAAGCTCCTACCAGCCACTTGGCCTGGGTCACAACAATCAGCAGGTTAGGTCAGGTTCTCCAGAAGCAACGCCTGAGACGTGACTTTCTGCACATGTGTCTGGAGAGAGTGCTTTCTAGAAAAGGGCAGCTGAAGGGGCTCAGCGAGGCTGGGTCTCAGTGGGAGACGCCTCAGCCTGAACGCTTGAGGCGCTCCACAGTGTGACTTGCATGACAGGGTCACTCCTACCTGCCATGAGGGAGAGGGCCTTTGGTATGTTCATGTTCACGTCGTCCAGCCACTGGCTCAGGCTGTCCCCAGATGGGGCAAGGGATGTCATAATTTTCCCGGCAAGCCAGCTTCCTTATGTAAGGCAGTTCTCCAGAAAAAAAAAAAATAAAAAACAAAAAAAAAGATTAGGAGCTGGGAATAGGTGCCTGGGAAAGGCACCAACATCATCTCCCACACCGCTCCTGAGTAGTTCCCAGTCCGGTGCGGGGAGAGGCGGTGGGCAGGTGAGGACACCGCAGAGAGGGAATCGCCCCACTGGAGAAGCACAGGGCTGAGGGAGGGCCCGTCCCAGGGTGGGAAGTCAAGCAAACGTGGAATTGAAGCGTTTGCGTCTTGGGTTCAAATCCTAGCGCTGCCCTTTGCCGGGTGTTGACATTGAGCCAATTACTTCCCGTCTGGAGTTTCTGTTGGCTCTGCGCTAGGACGTGGATGTTACGTGGGCCTCCCTTCTAGAATGGTGTGTGGGATTTATGTGCAAATAGTGCAGCCTAGTTCCTGGCACACGGCTACTGCTGGGATGATGCGGACGGCAGTGTCGGGGTGTGGAGGCTGGGTCAGATTGTAAAGCACCTGCGTTCCTGAGGCAGTCCAAACTCCAGAGGGACCTGGAAGGGCCCCACAAGGTGAACCAGAAATAGCTGCCAGTGTCAGGTCCTGAATAGTACCAGCCCTTCATGTCCTTCAGGAGGAGGCGATGATGAGATGTGTGTGGATTGGGCGGGGTGGGCTCAGGAAGAACTTGAGGCATAGCTGAGAGCTGGGAGGGGCTAGATACCAGAACCGAGCGAGAGGGGGCAGGCCCCCCGCCCTCTCCCCGTGCCTCACACCCAAAGCCCAGAGACTGTCTCCTCCAGGTCTCCCACCCTCTTTCTCACTCAACAAATATTTCCTAAACACCAGCTATGCACCAGGCTGCATTTGTGAATGAGACAGAAAGGACTCAAAGTTCACGTGGGGTCATCAAGCGCCAAGGACAGGGGACAAAAAGAGCGACATCACCAAGGGGTCAGGGAAATGAATGCATCGAGCAGTTTTGGGGCATCACGGGCAGAGGCCAGGTGGCAGGGCGGTGAGGACGTGGGCTTGTCTGAGAGGTGGACAGGACAGAGGCTGTGCTTCCAGCTGGAGTCCAGCTGGGAAGAGGGGGATGGTGAAGGTGGAAGTGTGGATGTGCGTGTGTGTTGGGGGGAACGTGAGTGAGGGTGTGGGGTGGATATGAGGGTGCTGAGGGTCTGTGTGTGTGAGGCTTGTAGGGAGCTACATGCAGAAATGCATCTGTGAGGGTATATATGTGTATGACGGTTTGTATGCATGCGAGGATGTGCTCAAGGGTGTGTGTGCGCGTGTGAGAAAGTGTATCGAGACTGTGCGTGTGAGCGTGCATGTGTGTGAGGCAGCATCCACGAGGGGGTGTGAGTGAGGAGTT
>PVKZ01004809.1:0-69336 GCA_004027375.1 Macroglossus sobrinus
TTCCCGCCCCACACAAATGACAGCTATAGGAGCTCATGGAGTGAGCGGATATGTTGCATACCCTGATCATGGTGACGCTTTCCCGGCAGACATGGAGAGCAGGTCGCCACGTGGTGCACCTTAACCACGTACAGCTTTACCAGGTTTTTTTAGTCTCAGCGAAGTTGGAGACCAGTTTCTCTCATGTGGGGACCATATCCAATGAGGCACTAAGGAAATCAATCAAGCATTGTTCGATTCTTTCAAAACTTATTATCCACGTCCTTTGAAATCCTCCTTTGTTTTCAATTAGATGGATGATTTTATGACTCGTTTTTATTTCTTTTTTATTAATTTTGAATAATCCTGTCAGCTTGAGCTGCACTCAATGCTGCCAGATTTATTTTGGAGTTTCATCTCTTCTTTTTCAAAGCAGCAGATCCCCTACAGAATTTTGTCTCCTGGATAATAAGTCTCAATTCTAGGAGAACTTTTCTTCACTTCCCTTTGAAACTCACATGGTTCAGTAACTTTTGGAAGGATGGCCTTTTCTAAATTGTAATATGGTAACTGCTTGTATATATATATATATTTGCAATTTGATGTGTCTCTGTGATTATATTTCTGGAGTCCTAGGAGATTCCTTAGTGTTAGGTCTGGGTGCAGGAAGAAGCAGGCACCTGGGCAGCTTTTTACCTATGACTTGTTAGAGTCTACTCCCCTGAAATGCAGAACTATGTGGTTCTGGGGAGGGAGATTGAGGCACCACCAAAGGTCTTAATGGAGAGGCATTTGGTCTCTTCTTTTCTATTAGTAATTTTAAAAAATTTTCTCCAAATCTTTTATTATAAAATCTTTTCACATTTTTAAGGGTATTATAAGTGGTTTTCTTGAATTTTTTTCAACTTTTTATATGTGCCAACTTCTACATGTTTATGTCACATCATTTTATTTAAGGTAATTTTAGTTTTCTTTATTAATCTCTACATTTCTTTCTTAAATTGTATATGATGAATAATATTTGGATGGCATTTGTATTGTCACTAATTCTTTTTACCATTTATATGGACTCCAGGCCTGACTGGCCCAAGGTCTTGCTGGTCTAAGATCTGGCTGTGATCTAGGCCCATGGATAGGAATAGACCCCCCAATTTAAAAAATATAAAAATCATTCTTCAGCTTCTTGTATCATGCATGTGTGGCTGAATGCCATTATTGTAACTCTGCTATGTGATTCAGTCTCCTGGAGAGCAGAAGGAGAGTATAAAAGACTGGAGCAGAATAAGTTCACACATTACCGTGCGTCCCCCACAGTAGACTGCACTTCCCAACAGAAGTGTGCTCTGCACAATAAAGTCGGTGCCTGCCATTTCATTTTCCTGTCTGCCTCTCATGCATTCTTCCAACTGGGCATCTCACCATTGAACCTTTTCTGCTTGGTCAGCAATACCGCTGACACTTGGCATTGCTGACAGATTGTCAGTTGGCCCTGACAACTTGTATAATTTTGTATATATAATTAGGTTTTGCACACAATATTATGCTAGTTATATTGGTAATAGGTCCCCAATACAGTGCATCGATATTTTCGTACACTTCAAGGTGATCACCCCACTAATTCTAGTAATCATCTCTCATTGTATAAATATCACAATATTATTCACTCTTTTCTCCATCAACTTTTCACATATCCTTTCATCTCCATAAATTGTATTTCAATATATTGACAGTCATCACCAAAATAATGATGAATTATCTACATAATGACAATAATAAGAGAAATAAATCATTTTAATTATAATTTTAAAATTAAACTCAGCAGATAAAATTTAGTGAGAAACCCCCTAGGTGGACGGTTATGCCCTGAATGAGCTAGAGGCAGTCAGTGTCCTAGTGTAGCACCAATCCCTGTGTTCTGTACTAACAAAGAGAAACAACAGTAGCAAAACTAGTGTGCTGATATGCGTGCTTCATCCTTGTCCTTCCTTCCACAACACACTCCAGAGTCTCATTAGTTCCCAAGATGTCTCCTTCCATGTGGCTCAGTAAAAGCCAGGCTGATTTCCTAGGCTAGCTCCAGCCCTTCCTGCTGGACTTAAAATTCTACTTGCATCTCATGTTATGTGAGCTTCAGTAAATTATCACATACTGTCTAGGTGCTCTGACATCTGGTCCCCCCAGAATCCTCTTGGTTATTTTCATTCCCATATCTCAGCTCATTGTATCTGGTGGGTTGTATCCTGTGCTGCTGACCAGTACGAGTGAAATGAAGGAGCACCAGTCATCTGGGCCCTGTTTTGTGAAGTTAGAAATGTCTAAATTTTTTCAAACGTCAGTTGCCTTCTCTGAGATTTACAATTGAGGTTATTAGTTTTCCATGGACACCACAGGAGACTGAGAAAAAAAACAAGAGCAGAAAGTTCCAGGGCATCCTTTGTGCACATTATTTGCCAGAAATAGAGGCTCCTATACACCTAAACTGACACAGAATATTTTTGCAGGGATGAGACAAGGTGAGGCTTTCCCTTGATATTTTATGTAGAAAAGACCAGTTTCTTGGTCCCTAAGGTGATTTAGAAACATGTCTGGAGACTCAGAAGGGCGATATAAAATGATCTATGAAAATGATCCATGAAAGAAAATGTAATAATAAATATAATGATGAACGACCATAGTGACCATGAGGTGATCGTAATAACATAAATAGAAATAATGTTAACAATGATAACTACATTACACTAAGGGAAATGAGATTATATCTGTATTCCCATGAAAACAGAAATGAAGTCACATACTTTGATAGTTTAACATCAGTTTGTTTCTGATTTTGCAGATTATCGTTTTGATTGTAAGAATAAATGAGGTATCCCTTTCAATAACTTAATTCCAGAGAGAAATGTATTATATCTGCACAATTATCAGTGCCAGTATGTAATTTCTATCATAACTACTCAACAATATACGGCGTACAAGAAGGTTGCAGAAAGTAAATTTGTCAAAACGTAATTTCCCCAATTCAGCAAACTTCCACAGTATCCCTTACTACCAAACTCTTATTTGTTGTCATTGATAAATGAATTTTAAGTCAATTCATACTGTAAGTAATAGATATTTAAGTCCATTAAGGTTAGGACAGTATGGTGGACCAGTTCTATTTTGTTTAATGAAACCATTAGATTTTTCATTGTTAACTGTTGAAACAGCTTATTATTCTGATAAAAACATATCTATGTATTCATGAATGCTTTTTAATTAGTATCCAAAATTTAATTACACACTGAAGTAGAAAATGAGAGAAACATTAGAAAGGGAACCACCTCAATGAGCAAATATTGGCCCATCAGTTAAAAAATAGGATCAGTGAAACTGCTTGGACAATTCTTGCCATAACCAAGAGGAAAGAAGCCCCCTTACAGTAAAACATATATGAAAATATTCAGTAATTATAACTAAGAAATTCTGAGTGATCAGACACATTGATTGAGTCTTCAAAAATTAACCAAGACACATATAAATACATGATACCATGGAGACTATTGAATATTGAGTCTCAAAGGGAAACTACAGATAAATGGTATTATATATGTGGAAATCTAGGTATCGCTAAGTTAAAATTATTCCCTAATGTGTTTTTTGTTCTTTATTAGGGAAAAAAGTTACACATTACAATCTCTTCTTTTATAAGAGCAGGTTAGGAGATGTGCATATGTTGCTCCTGATTCTTCTTCTTGTTAACCACCAAGTCCTGATACTCTGTTCCCCACCTGCTGTCTCAGAGAAAGGCCTCTTCTTCTTCAAGAATCACAGAAGTCATCATGAATGTCAAATAATAATCTACATAGAACTTTTGAAATGAGTACGTGAATCAATTTCTGTAATAGTATTTATAAAATTTGTAAAATGCCCTTTGGTAATGAAAACTTTCTGAAGTAGATATCACATGTGGAAAAATAATGCTATCTCCTAATATTTGTAAGAAAAAAATAAATGTAAAAGGAGAACAGTCTATTCTAAGAGCAGGAGCAAAGTGTAGGAAAGAAACTGAAGACACTGTCTCTGAGCAGGATCTGAGTAAGTTCACATATTGCACATAGTACACAAAAACTTTAAAACAACTATTCAAATGATGCTCAAAAAACTACAGGAAACAATTTAAGAAAAAAGAACTAAAAGAAGTCTATGGCCATACTACCCTGAACAAGCCTGATCCTATCTGATCTTGGAAGCTAAGTAGTCGGGCCTGGTTAGTACTTGGATGGGAGACTGCATAGGAAGACCAGGTGCTGTAGGTATAAAAAAATAATAATAATAATAAGAGATTGTAAGATAACAAGATCCTTGCAATCTGTGAGGTCAACCAAGGATTGCCTTGCCTAAAAAATAAAAAATAAAAAATAATTTTAAAAAAATGGGAAGAAACCAGGAAAATAATGCTTTACCAAATCAAGAATTTCACCAAAGAGATATAAATCATGAAATAAAGTTAAATAGTAATTCTGGAGCTGGCAAATACAATAGCTGCAACAACAACAAAAATATATGAGAGAATTCAAAAAACAGATTTATTCAGAGAAAAAAATAATCAGTGAACATGAAGACAAATCATTTGAAATGACCAATCTCAGTTTATAGATGAGCCAAAGATAATCCAGCTTATTAGGCTATGTTATTTACTTCACAACAGATAGGACCTTTGGCTCAAAAGGCCACTGTCACTGAAGTCAAATTTTTCCAAATGAACTGTTTTAAACACAGTGCAAATTAGTAAATTTTAAGCCATTTAAAGCGTGCTTACTAGGCATAGCCCATGAATTTTCACCCAACATCTGCTAGCCATAAATAAGGTAAACTATGAATATAAAAGCATTTAAGTTACTGCTATCAATTCATTATTCTCAGATCAGATCCTCCCTATATTGCGATTGAGAGATCATTTCTGCAAGTGAGCCCCCACACCTACGTTCTCTTCTTGGGAGTTTCTTTGCCATCCTAGCTTTCTTGGTGTTGGCCCCACACTGTTGCCACTGGACGCATTATCCTGAGAGGGACTTCTCCACTGAGTCAAGCTGTCAAGGTGCCACCCTAATAAATCTTGCTGTGTGATTCTGCCACCCCGTGCTCAAATACTTGTATACTGTCAGCCCTGATATTCCATAATCTCAATTCATGTACCCACATCCATGTATAGAGTGATGTAGATGAATCCCAGTGGGATGTGAGCTCCTTTGGGAAGGGAGTGTGTATGTCAGTCTAGGGAGTCCCAGCTCTAGAATGAGTCCCACCCACAGCAAGCATCTAGATCTGCCTTTGACCTACTGGAGACATGTTAGGGCAAAAGAGGTGATTTTTGGCTCAGCCATTAGAGAGTGCTCACATAACTCTTGTTGCTTAGAATTACAGCTCAATTCAATTACAGCAAGAGTGCAAAATATATATCATCTTAGGCAGACAATATAATTAACTGTTCATCATCTTCACACATGACTTGGCATTTTCCTCCTTGACTACAGTATAATCACTGGTGGAGATTAAAAAATAATAATTATATATTCACTTCAGCAATATTTGTACTCATTTATTTGGTCTCAGGCCCATGGTCTGTGTATTGTGTTAGTTTGACAAGATCACAAGTCAGCCTAGTGAAGCTCCTAGAATAATTTTCTCTTGATGTTAGGTTCAATATTGTTAGTTAAAATATGTTTTCATCCCTGAAGACAAAGTGGGGAAATCTCCTTGTAATAAATTTTCTTTGTTTGGGAAAAACAGATTGCATTAATTGTAAGGAAACAACTTATGTGCTGGCTGATAGGGTTAAGGGTTCTATCTGACTGTAGCTATGTGTTCTTGGCTGCCATGATGGAAAAACAGCTGTGGGGTGACTGGTTAGACTATAAATCAGGAACAACCTAAAAGATGTAGAGCTTGATCATGGAATTTACTCTTTCCTTCACATAGCTCAATTCAGAGATTTTGGGACAAAATTCAAGGAGCTTTTTGCAGACTGTCTGAACAAAGTTGACTGTCTCTCTGGCCCCTGGTTTCTTGAAGTAGCTGAGATCTGGACAAAGGGGACACTGAAACTTTTAGACTAGATGTCTTTGTTACTGCTCCCATGACCTTGCCTGACCAGGGTTATAGCATTCTCAGATATCTAGCATATGGGGCTAAAGATTACAATTTTATCACCGCTAAGACTTGAAGAGAGACTGATGGAGTGAGGGGAGCTAAGGTATGTAGAAAGAGCTGCTAGAGAAAGGGTGTGTGCACCCCAGATATGCATTTATACCTACATGCCAAGGAGTACAGACCTGAATGTGTGGGTTCAAAATTGCATAAGGGAAACTAAAACATCAAAATTTAGCTTCTTTAATGACAGGTTTTATTGTTCAAATACCATCAAGTAGTGATATATTTTTAAAATTATTTTCTTCCAAAATTCTACATTTAATATTACTAGGTCACTTTATTCTACTGCAATTCATACCACTTTTAAAACAGGTATTTCCTCAACAATCTCAAATGTTTGCCAAGTAGTATGTTAAAGGATTCTTTTAAAAGTTAACATGCACACACACATTTTCTGATGTGAAAACTAGCTGAACTTTTCTTCATATTAATTTTAGGATTACTACCTTCTCAGGGTGAGAATCTTTAGGTTGACTAATAAATAAGGAATCAATGAAGGACTTCTCTTCCTGACATAGACAGTGCTTTGTACAATCTAAATCTACACAGATACCACAGGAGTTGCTCTATGAATAAAGAATTTTTCATGATTTTACATTAAATAACTTTATAGAATAAATTTTTTGCAAGAAATATTTGGTATTCCTCAAGAGGCTTTAACTTTTGATTTTGTTTTAGTGTTTATTCTTTGACTGAGTTTTATTTTGCACACCAAGCCTGATACTTAGCTGAATATTTGTTAACAGTGATTACTGGCCTCTGGGTAATTTCATGTGAAGTTTGTTTATTTCACCAACAATTACAAATGAAGAATGATGGGTTAGTCTATGTACTAGTCATTCAGTATTTGTAAAATTTAGAGCTGTTGCTGGAAACATAAAAACACTATTATATTTACAGTGTGAGTTCTGCCATGTTATCTAAGGTTGGTCCAATGACTAAAAGCTTTGACTCTTAGATAGAATGCATATGAACCCAATCAGATATAAAATGCTTTTCTAGCTTGAAGAGTATACTGATGGTAGGATTATTAACATTGCTTACAGACAGTGTTTATTTAATGTGTGGGTCCTCTGGTGTGTCCGAGTGGTAAAGATATAATTTTGATGTTTCTTCCACATTCATTACATGTATAATGCCATGTCCTCTCAGGTCAGAATATTTACAGAAGGCATTCTGAATTTTCTCTCCAGTGCTGGGTTTTCTCATGTCGTCTAAGGGAAGAATGATGACTGAAGGATTTCCCACATTGCTGACATGTATATGGCTGCTCTCCAGTGTGGGTTCTCTCATGCCGTCTAAGATTAGCATATTGACTAAAGGCATTCCCACACTGGTGACATTCGTATGGTTTCTCATTAGTGTGTGCTCTGTGATGCCGTGTAAGTTCAGAAGTTTGACTGAACGCCTTCCCACATATAAGACATACATGTGGTTTCTGTCCTGTGTGGATCCTCTTGTGCTGGCTGAGGCCAGAGCTTTGACTAAAGGCTTTCCCACATTGACGACATTCATAACGTTTCTTTCCAGGATGGATGCTCTCATGTTTTCGAAGGTAAGACTTTTGACTGAAAGCTTTCTCACATAGATGACATTGATATGGTTTCTCTTCTGTGTGAGTTTTCTCATGTTGTCTAAGGTAATAACTTCGACTGAAGACTTTCCCACACAGATGACATTCATAAGGTTTCTCTCCAGTGTGGATTCGATTGTGGTTTCTCAGGTCAAAGCTTTGCAGAAAGCCCTTCCCACACACATGGCATTTAAATGGTTTCTCTTTAGTGTGAGTCATCTCATGCCGTCTAAGGCTATAGCAATTATGTAAGGCTTTTCCACATAGATGGCATTCACATAATTTACCTCGAGTGTGCATTTGATTCTGTCCACCAAGGAATGAGTCTTCACTAAGTGATTCTCTGTAGTGTTGGCTGATATGAGGTTTCTTTCCTATGTGGATTAACAAATGCTGAGTCAGTGCAGATCTATGAGTAAATTCATCACTTAAATCAATACATTCACTAGGATCCTCTGGAGGTTGAGATATCTGCTTTGAGGAAGAAGATGAAAAGTCATTAATGGCTTGCCCACAAGCATCCATGCACTCTTTTCTCTACCTAAATATACTTGAGTATTAATCAGTAACAGTCTCCTATGAAAATATTTCCAATGTTATTTGCATATACATGTGATGCTACTGTACTGCAGGCACAGATATTTTTTCCAAACACAGAGGTATGAGATTAATTTTGAGGAATTAAGTATGTTTCAACATCAAGTAATGAACAAATTTTATCATATTTCCCTTTTTTAACATCTCAGGTAATTATTTGACTCATGTTAATTTCTTCATTGATTTTAAACTATCCAAAATTTTTACTTAAAAAAAATCTTAATTTCACCTTACTTACAGAAGTGTACTCAGACAATTGTGCTTAATTACTAACTTATCTCATTTCCAGGTATTTAATTGAAATAACTAGGGATCATACCCATGAAAATTACCATTGGCTTGATGAAAGAAATGTCCTTCTTGCTGATCTGTTGCATTAAAATCAATTCTTGTTTTTGAAGGGGACTTGTAATGCCTAAAGTGATTGAAAATGTAGAAATACAGAAAGAGCCTTATAAGTATGTTTCAAAATCTGGTAGTTAAGGAAAGCATGTCAAATAAAACATAGGCTACAGAAACACTTTAAAAGTCTTTTTCAATTAGAAAAAAACATCAAGGTTGAAATATGAAAAATGTAAGTGGAGAACAGATGTTGGGTCAGCATATGATAGGAAAACCTTTAAATGGGAGGATCAGGATAGGAATCACTATGTGAAAATATTTAACCGCCATAAGTACACAAATATCTTTTCCCCTAAAGGGAAAGAAAATGTTGGAACACATGACTTGTGACTAATATATGCAATAAATAATAATAACATGTAAAATTTTATTCTAATGTTTTTACTTATATTTTAGAATACATCAGTCACTGTAGTCTATGGAGGTGACACAACAGGTGTAGTTAAATAAATAAATCACCTTCAAATAGTTTAAGAACCATGAAAGAATTTAAATGAGGATTATGAGGGGGATACATAAAAATTGTTTTGAATACATGTATAATAAAGAATTTCCAGATTAACAGACTCACACACAGAGACCAGGTGACTGATGTTCTCCAGCATCACTTTTATGTATAGCTTTCTCTGAGATGCGTCCAGCAGGGCCCACTCTTCCTGGGTGAAATTTACAGCTATATCCTTGAAGGTCACTGATTCCTAAAATATTATGGACATTCCAGGTTAAATAAAGCAATGCCTGCCAATGTCCAGAACTGGAGGGCTGAGATGATACCATTGAGGAAATGGTGGGGAGCTGGGTCTATTGAAACATTAGTTTGTATTTGGGGTTGCACTCAGTTCACTGTTAGGGCTGAGTTAGTATCTGCCTTTCAGATGCATTCATAGAAACGTTCACACTCTGACTTCATGATAATTTATTATAAAGAAATATCACATGAGGTGTGATGTAATACAAACTGAAAGTTTTTCAATAATCTCATAATTAGGAATTCCAGATAGGTAATGATAAAATATTCATTTAAACATTTATAATGAAAAATATCTTTCATTAATGTCAAGTAACTCTATAGATTCATCATAAGATATGCAATAACTACCATATGGAACTTTTAAAACCATGGTCATCAGTTTAAATTACTTCCCTAGATGAACCTCTGGTTCCTTATCTGTGAACTTGTTTAGTAACTTGTGAGTGTTGAAAGATTTAATATACTAATGTATAAAGTGTTTCTTATCTAGCAAATCTGTGTTAAATACAAGACATTACTCTATAAATCATTAAAATGTCAGAGAACCTTAAAGAGATCTCCAGCATTTGTCAGAACTGAACAAGATCTACACAGAAATAGGTACCAGTAGGTGTTGTCTATCTCAATGTTACAGGATACAGGAGTTCATAAACAACTATAAGATCAAATGGTTCAGCAGCACAAGCCAGGGCCCTCTGGGAGGGCTGTACTGAAAGACAGCCTAGCCTGACAATTCCTGTAGGATCAGACCTCCCATTCCCAGTATTCTCTGGGACTTTAAATAGTTGTCTCCCTGATGGATTATGGTGTTAATGCTCCTCCTCATCTCTGTCTTTTGCAATTATTAGCAGTCCATGCCCATTCCACTCAAAAACGCAGATAATATGTTAATTATGGGACAATGATGCCATGGGCTGGATAAGAGAAAGAAAAGTTCTTTTGTCTTTTCTGGAAATAAGCAAGGTTCATGGAGGCTACCATAAATTTGTGTAATGTTAGCAAAATTAGTTATTGATGAGTTCCTGACCCATGATAACCACCTCAAAGTTTTAGGTAAACTTAATTGAATTTCAGATGCCTGAACATTACCTGATTACATTTAGAGCATACATACCAATAGGAAAAACTTACTTATGTGATGGCACTAGGGGTGTAATTTCAGTAGAAGGACACATTCCCTACTCACCAGTGGCTGCATTATCAATAATTCAGATGTCTTCCTCTGGACTTTTACCCCCAGTAACTCAGGTGTCTTTCTCGTGGTTTTCACACATGGATAATCCAAGCACTACATAGGGAAATCTGAGGATAGAGAAAGAAGCCATGAGACTTATTCCTGTACAAAATTCCCAATCCCAGCTGTCATGAAGCGCCAGTGTTCATCTGAGTGTACCCTCCCAGCTGCCTGACAAACTAAAATGAGTGATGCACTCTGAGAATAATATGCAGATGTTTTTCCTCTCCCAGGGTCAAATGTAGTAAGAATGTAGGTGTTTTTGCTAATCAAGAAGATCAAAATACAGATATCTTACAAATAAGATCATAATAAGTTCTGAATTTTATATTAATGAAATTATTCAGTTGCCTTTGATTTCCAAGTTTAGCAATCCCTGACTCATGTGACATGTGCATTTTGATTTCCACCTGTAGATAAATACTGTGAATTTCTCAGATTTTATTATTCTTGCCTTATGCACTAGCAGTGATTCTCTATTGTTCGTGGCTCCCTCTGAACTCTAACTCTTTTCCTGCTCTCATTTCCCTTTGGACTTAGATACCAAGCAACTAAGAATATTTTATGATGAGAGTTTATCAATTCAGTGACTTATTCCATTTGGAGAAGTCAATGGCTCCTATTCAATCTAGTCCCTAAAATTCCCTACATCAGAAAATAACAGGAGCACATACATTAGTCACAATGTTACTGTCATATACAGCCTCAGTCTTCTAGGTCAGGGATGCCCAGATAATATAGAATGGCTGAGGTTTAGGAGGAAATCTAGTTGGTCCATCTGATAGTTTAATCAAGTGGTAGCTGAAATTCTCCAATTCCTGTTCTATATTTATTATTAGCTGCAACATTCCATACACACACACACACACACACACACAAACACACACACACACACATATGTATATCAATGAAAATGTATGCATATGCATTTGTGTTTGTGAGGCAGAAAGCATTTGTAAACTATAATTTTTCCCTAACATGTTAATAATAATAATTGTATGTATTTCATAGATAAATAATGAAAATGCTCATAAAGAGATAATTAACTGACCCATTTTTTACCTGAGGTATGGGGCAGGGAAAAAGTTAGATTTGTATTACATGTGACTATGTACTTACAGATTTATATATATTTGCTTATTTATTTCCATGCTAATTATAGTCTATTTATCAATTGGACAAATGGCATAGGTTCCAAAATTTTTAGTAATATGACAAAGTTACATAGCTAGAAAATGGAATGCTGTCATTTAATTTTCCTCAGTCACTATCCTATGCTCAAATTCCTTTAGGGTAACACAGCAAAGCTAGGTTTTCTCTGGTTTAGTAACTCTAACAAATAATCAAAAGAAGCACCCTGTTATTACTGCCTTTTTCTTCTTGCATTTTCACAAGATTATTCATACTCAGGTTTTCTACCACATGAGAACCTCCAGTGTATGAATCTCACTTCCTAAATATCATAATCTTTCTTTATTTTATTGTCCAGTTTAATCTACAGTCCTTTATTTCAACACACATTTACCGAGACATGTGTTTACTTATCCCTTAGATTATGTGTCACATCTGTTCAACAAGATCCCAATAGCAGCTAAGAGCACATGACTGAGATGTTGATAACAGTCTCAACACATAATCACAACTCTAAGTGGCTTTCGATGATATCTGTAAATCATTCTTTGTGCTGCTTAAGAAATAATGATAGTAATGATAATAATAAACAAATTCTTCCAGTGCTAGTGACTGAGTGACTAAAACATCAGAAATTTATTTCTGTAGGTTAGAAGCCTGAGCTTAAGGTATATATGGGGTTGGTTTCTTCTGAGGCCTCTTCCCTTGGCTTGTAGATGGCCATCTAACTTTTGTGTCTTCACATGGCCTTCCTTCTCTATATATCTGTGTCCTGATTTTTCTTTTCTTCTAAAAGCACCAGTAACATTGAAATAGGGTCCTTCCTAATCACCTTTTTAACAGTTAATTTCCACTTTAGGGACCTTAATTCCAAATAAAATTACATGCTAATGTACTGTGGGAAAGGACTACAACAGATGAATTTAGCGAGCACACAATTCAAACCATAACACAGATAAATTACATTTTATAACAAAGTAACTCAGTTTATCCCTATACTTACAAATATTCTTGAATTTAAACCTACTAGTTACTCACATTTTACTATTTAATTCAAAAGTCATGTTGTCCCTGGCTAAGTCCAATGTCAACAAGTGAATTCCGCTCTCTCCTCTTTTCTTGGGAACTATGTTGATTTAAATTAAATCTCCTTTAAGATAAACCTCTGTATGTATTTATAATCAATCTTCTCATGTATTTTATTTCTTGAAACAGAAATCTCTAAGATATTTTTGTTCAAGTTTTTTTCTCTTTTTCGCAATCAAACTAAAATGTCAGTTATCAGTTTCTATCAGATGTAAAAGAGAAGGCCTAGATAGATGCAGGATCTGCCTACTGCATAGATGTATTTAGTACCTAAGACAATTTACAATGCCCAAGGACACGCAATAAATACAATTCATTGATTGAATTATCTGTAGTACATGGGAGTATCCAAGGAGGAAAGGAAGGGCTAGGAGAGCTAACAAAGAATTTGCTAGAGGATTGTGTTTAGTTCTGATTTCAAGGCAAATTCAGATTAAAATGGAACATGATTTTTTCCTCTTGGAAATTTTCTTATGAAAAAAGACAATAATATGGAAATTCTTATTTGATATTCAGGGAAACCATACACACATGCGACAGGCTGGCTTATTGAGTAGAAAGCAAGAATGTCTCCAGGCATCCCTGAACTATGTCTTTTTTCATGTAGTAGGCATGGAATGAGGTCACTGAGTGGATAAAAACTAGTCCACAAAAGCAGCCCCTCAGGAGTGGATCTTCCTTAAGTTATGGAAAATTGCAATCAGGTCCCACAAACTCTCTATAATCCATAACTATCCATGAAGTTATGTTGAAACTCGAAAATGTATTTATTTCCAAAAGAAAATTATGAATCCATGTTGTTTAACTAAACTGAATGATAATGACATAAAAAAGTCCATGCAATAAACTATAAATAAGGTTAAAGTATAAAAGAGGTAAGATTAAAAAATTAATTGAAGATTAATTTAAGAAACACTTTGCCTTTGATCAGAACATAAGAATGAAAGTAAGAAATTTTAGGATAAGACAAAAAGAGACCTCAGACAAGATTGCCTCCTCTACAACAACAGAAAAAGAATTAAAAATAAACTACAGAACAACTATAATTGGGAGTTGCCTAAGGTCTAGATGAACAGAAGTTCTACAACTAGATATGTTCAAAAGAGGCCACCTCAAGACTGGTAGGTGGAGTGGAGACGTGGGACAGGCTGTTCACCATACCTGCCTATTGCATTTGAGAATATGGAGAGATATCTCAGCTGAAAATATCCTCCCCCAAGAAATAAAGAGTCTTGGTTCCACACTGGGATCCCTAGCCCAGGATTCCAGTGCTGGGAAGAGAAGTCCTCACAATCTCTGGCTATGAAAACCAGTAGGGATATGGGCTGAGACAGAAGGCTGTGAGAGTCGGACTTTCCTCTTAAAGGCACCGTGAGCAAATGTTCTTACTGACAGACTCACTCGCTTTGAGTTCCAGTGCTGGGGAAGCTGCTTCAAAAGTGCCAGGGAGATTCAGAGAAAAACTGAACTGTCTGGCTTCAGGGCAAAGGCTGTCGGAGAAGCTTTCTCTCAAACAGAAATACTGGAAGAATCCATTGCTCCTGTGTTGACCCCTTCCACCTCCCAGAATGCAGATGCAGGAGCCAGCTACATCTGAACTTCTTCTATCTGGATAACATGGGTTGCCCCGCTGAAGTGATTTCCTAAGATCCTGCTTCTCTCAATTTGCAGGCTCACCTAAGCCACTTGCAGTAGCTTTTCCATAAAAATGGTGTCTTCGCTCTTGCTGTGGACTTCCCTAAAATACCTCAAAGGTTCACAAACTCAAACAAGCAGTATTTGGCCTCAGTGTGCCCCACGACTTTTTCTGAGCAGCCCCAAACCTGGCACTGGTGACAGTCAGCCTCAAGTTGGCCTCTCAAGGCACCTATAAGCCTAGCACATGTTGCAGCCTTCTGAGGATTGCTTGGACTCTTGCCAGGTGGCATGAGGCAGTGCATAGGCTACAGTTGAACTTGTCATGTAACTTAGGCCCTCCCAGAAGCCCCTGAGGCCAGAGTGACTCAAGCCAGAGCACCACCTGAAGCTTCATCTGAAGACCACATACCCAAAGGGCAGCCTTAGAAAGAACCAGAAATCTGCTAAAGTAAACCCAGCTTTGTAGGATCAGCCCCTCACTGTTCAGTACTCACAACCAATAAGCCCAAAGGTCAATCATTCTTTTGATGTGCAAGCAGCAACTAAGACTCAAGGAGAACAGGAGAGTACACAGAACTCATACAAGGGACACACCTAAATCATCTGGCTCAGGGAAACAGAGAAGACTGCGCCACTGAGCCCCATAGAATAGCTACTACAGAAGACAATACTACTGAGATCGGGAGACTTAATAGACCTACGATACATAAGAACAAACACAGAGAGGCAGACAAAATGGAAAGACAAAGAATATACCCCAAATGAAAGAATAGAACAAAGCTCCAAAAAAGAACAATATAAAATGGAGACAAGATATTTACCAGGTGCAGAGTTCAAAACTCTGGTTATAAGGGTCCTCAATTACATAGGGGAAGAACAGATAAACTCACAGAGAACTTTAACAAATAAAAAGAAAAAATAAAAATTTAAAAAAACATAAAAATAACTAGTCAGAAATAAAAAATACAATAAATGTAATGAAAAATATCTTTAAAATTATGAGTAGTAGATTAGATAAAGCAGAGATTCAAATCAGCTATTTAGAAGATAAGGTAGCAGAAAACACCCAATCAGAAAAGCAACAAATCAGAAAAGCAACAAATGAGGCTAGTTTAAGCATACGTCCAGCATACAACTGTTCACATCATAGGGGTACAAGAAGGAGAATACAGAGATCAGGAATCAAAAATCTATTTGAAGAAATAATACCAGGTAAGTTTCCTTACCTGGTGAAGGAAATAGACTTACAAGCCCAGGAAGCACAGAGAATCTCAAACAAGATAAACCCAAACAATCTCACACCAAGACACATCAAAATTACAATGCTAAAGGTTAAAGACAAAGAGAGAATTTTAAAAGCATAAAGAGAAAAATACTTAATTACCTACACAAGAGCTTTCATAAAACTGTCAGCTGATTTCTCAAAAGAAACTTCACAGGGCAGAAGAGATTGGCAGGAAATATTCAAAGTGATGAGAAAGCAAGGACCTACAACCAGGATTACTCTACTCAGCAAAGCTATTATTTAGAATCAAAGGTCATTAAGAGCTTCCCAGACAAGAAAAAGCTGAAGGATCTCATCAACACTAAACAAGTACTACAAGAAATGTGTGTGTATGCATATATACATACATATATATATATATATATATATATATATATATATATATATATATATATATATATAAATTGATACATAGATACTTATATATAAAATATAAGTAATAAGTGGCAACAATTACCTATCTATTAACAATTATTTTAAATAAAGGATTAAATGTTCCAGTTAAATGATGAGGTAGCTGAATGGATAAGAAAACAAAACCCTTACATATACTCTCTACAAAAGACACACACAGAGAAACTGAAAGTAAAAAGATGGCAAAAGATATTTCATGAAAATTGAAACAAATAAAATAGCTAGGGTAGCAATACTTATACTAGACAAAATAGAGGCCCCTTAAACTAGCTTCATTTTTTTTTAATTCTTTTTTCTTGTTGCTCTTCTGATTGGGTGGTTTTTGCTACCTTATCTTCTAAATAGCTGATTTGAACCTCTGCTTTATCTAATCTACTGCTGATTATTCTTAGGATATTTTGCATTACATGTATTGTATTATTCATTTCTGACTAGTTACAAAGGCTATAACAAGAGACAAAGAAGGACCCAATAATCTCACTTCTGAGTATTTTTATCTGAAGGAACCAAAAATACTACTTTGAAGGAACATGTGCATCCATATATTCATGGCGACACTATTTACAATAGACAAGATTTGGAGGCAACATGGATGTCCGTCAATAGATAGATGGATAAAGAGGTACATATACATATATACAAATGTATACATATATACAACAAAATATTACTCAGCCAGAGAATAAAAAAAAGAATGAAATATTGCCATTTGCAAAAACATGGACGATTTCGAGGCTATTGTGCTGAGTGGAATAAGCCAAACAGAGAAAGACGAATGCCATATGATTTTGCTATCATGTGGATTCAGAGAACAAAATACACCAACTCAAAAATAGAACATTTTGAGGGTTGCCATGTGGAATGGGTGTTGGGGGGTGGTAAAAAGGGGGAATGGGATTAAGAAGCATAAAGTGATGATTCCAAAATAGTCGTGGGGATTTAAAGTATAACATATAGATATAGTCAATAATATTGTAATAATTATACATGGTATCAGATGTGTATTAGATTTGTCGGGGTGAACACTTTGTAAGTTTTGTAAATGCCTAATCATTATGTTATACACTTGAAACTAATAATATTGTACACCAATTATAATTGAAAAAAAATTATTTTAAAAAATAAAAATAAAAACAGACCAGAGGTGGAAATTTAAATAGATCAGTGAAGCAAATGTATATAGGGATCTGGCACCACTCTTTTCTGATCTATTCTTATAAAAGCTGAGTTGAGCCTTGCACAGCTTCCTTCTTACTCATGAGTCTGGCCTTCTCAACCCTAGAAAAGTCCCCAGACTCTTGGGACTTGTTGCCTCTAGGATTTATTCTAGATGTGCCTTCTAAAACAGTTTCATTTTAGCTTTAGAATTGGCCCTTGCCTTGGCTCACGTTCTGGCTCTTTGCCAGACATATCCGATGGCCCTTTTGGTGCTTTCCAAACCTTTTCCACTTAGTTGTGGGCTCTGCAGCCAGGGGTAGTCCCAGTAAAAATTATGGGATGAGCCCAGGAGACTTTTTGCCTGTGAGAGGAAGTTATAAAGTCTAGTTTTAAAATTTCCAATTTATAACTACTACTTTTCAACTTAACACAAGCAGCATCAAATGAAATATGCTTCAACTAGTAGAAGAAATGTGAGGTCCATATAAAGTTTCATAAGATATTCTATCAGTGGTAGAATCTTACCCCTTAAAAAGCACCAAAAGATCAATGTCTACT
Organism: Macroglossus sobrinus; assembly: GCA_004027375.1. NCBI lineage: Eukaryota > Metazoa > Chordata > Mammalia > Chiroptera > Pteropodidae > Macroglossus > Macroglossus sobrinus. The sequence goes on from PVKZ01004809.1 coordinate 17,993, forward strand.
TCAAAGGCAGAGTTTCATTATGAATGGAAAACATAGATCATAACCATGAGACATATGGAACTCTTTCCAGACTTGTAATGGACATGGAACTGAAAACCTGATGCTTAGCTACTATTTACACATGATACCATTCCTCTCATTAAGTAGACATTTTAAAAAACAGACGTTATTGCACCATTAAAAAAAAAAGTTAACTTCGAACAATAGTTTAGCATTTCTCAAAACAAACACAAAACTGCCATATGACCTAATGCTTCCACTTCTAGGTATCAAACTTAAAGAAATGAAAACTTACATCCACACACAGACCTTGCATGTGAATGTTCACAGCAGTGTTATTTATAATTGCTCCAAACTAGAAACCCTCTAAATGCCCATCATCAGGTGAATGAGTAGATACAATGCAATATAGTCATGTAATGAAATAATACTCAGAAATAAAAAAAAAAACTATTTTGCTGACACATGCTAGATCATAGGTGAACGTCTAAAATATGCCAAATAAAAGTTGTAAGACACAAGAATACATATTGTATGATTCCCTTTATATAACATGTGCAGAATAAAAGGCAAATTTATAAAGATAGAATTACATTAGTGATGGCCAGGGGCTGGAGAGAGGAATGAGAATTAAAATTAAATAGGAATGAGAGATCTTGTTGGAGAAATGAAGAGTGTTTTAAAACTGATATTTTGTGATATAAAACTGATTTAGTAATTCAGTGAAGTTACCAAAAATCACTGAATTGTACATTTAAAATGAGTAAATTTTATAACATGTTTAGTAAAAATACTTCATTATATATTTAAATTATATATATATATACATATATATGTATATGTATATACATTATGTATATACATATGTATATGTATACACATAAAACAAAAAGAATGACTAGGCAGAACTCCAAAACTTCCTGGAGTAAAATGAAATTATTTAAGAAAAGAGGCCATATTGGGAAATGAAAAAGGAAAAGAGAAACAGCTCAAAAATCACATCTGTGAATGACAGGCTTTAAAAGGAGCAACAACAACAACAACAATAACATTTTAAAAGGATTAGAGAGAAATTGAAAGCTGTGTGAATGAAAAGTCTAAATCCCATAAAACCCATATTGCTTCTATCTACAGCAAAGGAACTGCTATGAAGTAAACAATTATTTTATTTAATTCACTAAAGAAATAATACAACATATAAAACAAATATTGAGAATTAGTGAGGATCTAGTAAATGTTTGTAAAAACTTATATAAAACAAAAAAAATTTTAAGCATCACCCCCAGACAGTCTATAATTCAAAGGTGAGGAACTATTTGAAGATCATTATGCAAATTGAAGTACAGTATGAGACAATATTCACTCCACAGAATGAGGTGTTGAAGAATGACTATAAAGCCTTCAAGAAAACCAGCTGTGACCTTTAATCTTATAACCTAATAAAACCTTCCTCAAATATTACAACAAGAGATAGAATAGGCCTGTGTAAATGTAACATATATAAAACAAAAATCATTTAAATGTTCACATAGAGGCTGTACTGGAAACATAAAAGGCACTTATGAGAAGAAAGTCAAAGCAAAACCTATTTCATGATGGAAGCATTTGAAACTATTTTAGGAAATGGAATTACATTTATTTTAAAATCATAGCTACATAGCAACCTTAGAAGAACTAACCAAACCTGTTAAATGGTTCTAAATTATTCATTAATTTTTGTGAAAATATACTGACTAGTTTCTCCCTTAAACAGGAAGACAAATGTGTGTGTCTTTGGTGACTTTGGGATGGGTAATTGCACATCATAGGCATTTCCTCCTCCAGATCTCTTAGAGAGCCAAGTGGAAGTAAGCGCTGAACTTCCTCAACATAATCTTTATATTGAAAAGCATTGCTAACCATTAAAAGGCAGGCCTTTAATTTTCCAGTGATTCCACAGACATTTGAGCATAACTACTTAGTTCTGGCATGCAGCTTAAGAGAGTTTCATTTCTCCACACAAAAACTGTGTTCTCTATCCAATTAGTCAGTACAAATAACTGATATCTATATCCGCTCACTTGCCCTTCCCTTTTTTTCAATTCAGAACTACAGTCTGGAAAAGTGATATTATTAAGTGAACTCTCTCAAATTTCCACAGTACAATTCTGGGTGCTAAGTATAGAACAGTGACAAAACTGAAACAGCTTTGCCTTCTTGCCTTTTACAATTTAGCAATGCATAGAAAGGAAAGCAAAGACAAATCATAGAAGACGATAGTTTTAAATAAAAAGTACAAATTACATCAAACCATGAAAATGGAAAAACATATCATCTCAGACTAGACTACAAATCGAAGCTTAACTTTTTGTGACTTTCAACGTCCACTATATCCAAAGAAATTCAGAAATTGTGAAACAAGAATAAAGCTTACATTATTCTAGAATTTTATAACCTGAAATAGATCTATGTGTAAGTGCATAATGGATCCTGCGTACAAGTGGTTTGTGTATTAGGGTGGAGGGAAATTTCCCTTTTTAAAAAAGAAATATACAACAGTCTTATGAACAAGGAACTAAAATCAGAAAATAATGACAATCCAGAAGACATAATCTGTCAACTAAAACTTAACAGGTAAAAACTGTTATTTAAATAACTTGGCACAAATTTTTTGAAGTACATTATAAAAATTAGCACTTAATACAATTATGTAAAGTATAAATGGAACAAATCTAAAACCATATTCACAGGAAATTATTTGCTTTAAATATATGTTAATGTTTAAATGATTAAAATAAATATAATCAACGATCTCAAGACATTTGATAAAATGAAAAACATCACTTGATTAAACACATAAATGAATTCAGAGAAGCAGAAAATGAAATAATTACAACCAAGAAAATGATAAAAACCTAAACTGTACATAAAGTGTTAATAAAACGTTTTAAGATGAACAAAATGCTCTCTGTCTTCATCATATGATACAGTCACTGCCATATACATATTATTACAGAACACTGAGAATCTGACTAGAGCTATTGAGGATCTGACATTTAGTTATTTAATGTCATTAATTTAAATTTCATAGTCACACGTGTCTGTAGTTACTATATTAAAAAGCATAGATCTATGGTCCTCAGTTAAGCAGTTAAAATTACAGAGTCAGGACAAAAATGGAAAAATAACACAAATAGTCAAATATTGGAAATGAGAGTGGTGAAATAAAATTAAAGATAAGAAGCTACTTTGATATGATGTAAATCTAAAGATGAAACTTGGATAATTTTAAGCCAGTGATGCCAGCTCACAACTCACTGTTTAGAGATCTCACCAGAACCCCAAACTGGAGGAGATGGTGACTCCAAATGGACTTTGATGCCAGTTCCACAGGAAGCAGCCAGTTCCTCTACATCCAATGTCCAGAAACGTTTAGTTTCTTCTTCTAGGGGCAAATGCATCCTTCCTGCGTTTGATTTTCTTTTATCCCAGAAGACAGTTAGTTAATCTAATCAGGGCCACATTCCAAAGATACACCCTGATTGTTTAGACACTAATTAACTTAAAAAGGGTTTCTGTGCATGGAACCCACCCTATTCAATTTTATTGGATTTTCCACATTAATACAAAGTTACAACCCTCTTGCAAAGTTCAAGCACAAAGATGAAAGAATGTTGAAGTAATGTAGGAAGATCCATTCATTCCTTTGTTCACTTATAGTTATTTCTGAATGTGTTCTATGTACAGGAAACATTTTATGGCTTGCAGATAAAGCAGAGTATTGGACACAATGAGTTTCTGTAGACACAGAGCTAGAATTCCCTGTAGGAAATGTAGACTTCTAAATAAAATGAGAGATGAAGAAATCTGAAAATCAGAAATACAAATAATCACGTGACAAGTAAGTCATATTACTAGAATGAGGAATGTGGGTATTAAGGCATGAGCCACATAGTACTTTCAATAACATGTAAATGATTTATTAACTGTCAAAAAAATAAGGTGATTTTGAACTTTTATTTTTGGTTAACAAGAAAATAAAAATGTTACTACATAGTAAAATATAGTAAATAATTTTACCCCCAAGTCATTCACAGCTGATTTATACATTTAAACTAACTATTTATGTTTCTGGAGATAGGCTCTTCTGGCTTAAAATTCCTGGATCTTAAGAAGAAATCATTAAGCCAGGGGACATGGTTAGTATTTCATTGCATCTAAGGACACACTTCTCAAAAAGTGCCTGGTAATCCTATTAAGTCAGGCCTATCAGTTTCTCCTGCCATGTTCACTAATGCGCATTTCAAACCTTTGCCATTAACATTCATTCTCCATACACTCAACTTTTCTCTCACATTATTCAGGAGTTTATGAACTATTCTGAAAAGGAGCTAGATAATTTTGGTTGTAGGAACTTTGAACCACTAGATTTACCATATTACTGCAGTCTCATTTATTGTTTACACTATCTCCCTCATAATATAAAAGGAATTACCTTTAATCCCAGCTAAGTAATTTATTTCTACATTAGAGTTTGATTTTTATACTATAATTTAACATGTATACTCTTTATTTTAAACTAATGCTCTCAATTTTATCCATCTTAGCATTTAAACGTGTTATGGTATCACCCAAACTAAAATATGAATTTTTTAAAAAAAGCATTTTGAACTTCTTTTATTTCCAGATGCTACCCTCTCATCTCCTTTTTTCTTTTTAATCCAAGTTGTGGGTACCATCCATTATTAACATTTCTCTTCATCTCAAAACTATCTGATTTTTTATCCCCATTAATTCATGATCTCATTCTTGCTGACAATTTTAATGTTTTAATTAACAACAACAACAACAAACTCATGAGATGCCATTTGTCTTTATATTACCTTCAAACTCAGCAGAATTTGATCCCTTCTGTTTATGAACCCAACTTTTCCTGGAATCTCTTTATTGTTGTCACAGTTTCAGTTCCCAGACAGCAGACACGATGTGCTGGGTATATATTAGGGAGTTATGTGCAATCATGAACTTTTTAAAGTCTTCCAGGGATCCCAGAAACCACTCTGAAGGCTGTGTCCTTTGTGCTGTCATGAGAGCACTGAGGGTGACACCCTCCTACTTAAGAGGCCCTGCATACACAGGGGCCCAACTCCTGAAATCTGGTGGCTGTCCCTGCTACAGGCAGATCCCTAACCAGGTTCCCACTTCCTCTGCCCCTTAAACCTGTCCTCAGTGGGTTTGCACACAACTGTTCAGGTTTGCCTTATGTAACATATTTCATGTGCTGACCTAGGGCTCTAATCTCAGTCTACCTTATAAGGCTCCACAGAGTGACCTCATCATTCACCTAGGGCACTACACCCTATTCTCCTTATTTCTTATTATTTTAAATATTAGCAAGAGTAACTAATATTATTATTACCATGATCACTATCATAATTTATAATTTTACTAGTGCATTTCTTATGAAGAAATATTTCTGTTGATATCATACAGCAATAGTCTCCTTTTTATGAAGCAGGTCAGATTTCCAGGAGGTGACTATGGAGAGTTTGGTCTATGGAAGTGTGCTGAGTTTATTGAAGAGGATGATGAAAGTTTCCCCAAAATAATACAAATGGACAGATGCTTTTAGATAATTTCCAGTGCCCTTATCAGAAAATGAGCGTCCATACATTTTCCAAATTTCCTTCAGAAGAACTGGAGTGGCTGTTTTGACATAGGAGACTGGGCCAGGGTGTTTTGACCTGTCTGAGCCTCTGGAAAATATTGTATGTCTCTCAGGAAAAAGCCAGGGAGGGTATCCATGGCCCTCCAGGTTCAAGGAAATTTTCTCTTAGATGCCTTAGGGACCCAGAAACAGATGGAATAAGCACGAAAGGCACAGAGAGGTTACCTGCCCTCTAGAGCCTTTGCAATATTTCTAAGAATGCCCAGAATGAGGGAACCATTGCTCCGCCTTTCTGTGTAGCCTGATACTGAAATGGAAGCACCGTTCTGGCAAAAAAGTAACCAATGCAGTCTCTTTCAACATTCCCAGGCTCAGAAGCACAATTTCATAAACTCGGAACTGAAGGAGATAGTTAAAAACAGATGGAAGGAAAGGCAGAGAGGTAGTAATGCTAAGAAAGTGATGTAGCCTTGATGTTAGGTATAGGGATACTTAGGAGGATGGAGAGCCAAGTGATGTCCCTGTGTGTGGCCTTCTTTCAGGGAGACCCACCATTCTGGATTATATACATACAACTTAACTAAAGTACTATTACAAGTTGTCCCTGAATGACAGATGATTTTCCATATGTATTTTTATGTCTTATCTCTTTTTCCTCATTAGTATTTTAGTATTTGGGAGCAAAAAACACATATAAATAAAAATATATTTTCAAAATAAGGGGAAAATTATTGTTTGTATGACATGACTGTCAATTTTTAAGGAGACCAAAATGACCACCTATTCTAGGACATATATTTTTCAATTGGCAAAACTTATAGTCAACAAAAAATGTATCATTTTGTGACAAACTGTAATAAAACAAAATGCATACAAGAAGAGTTTTCTACACTAAATTTGATAGTTTCTCGATATCACTCAGTCTGTTTCACAGAAAATGAGCACTCATGAGAATTTGAGCTAACCATAAATCCATGTTTCTAATGTATGCTACTAAATAAGATACTAACATTGCCTAACAAAGTTTCTATAACTCATCATAAACTGAAAAACAATTGTTTTCATGAATGTTGATCTTCCATAACATCTTACATAAGATATTAACCATTTCATGCAAATCATCTCTTGAAGGGGAATCTTATAAAGTTGGTATTTTATTTCAATTTTAAGATATAGCAAAGAGATTATCGAGGTTAAAAATGTACCTAATGTACAACAAAAATATTAAAAGAAAAAAATAGAGGTTGTATATTCCAAGTGAAAACTAAATTCAAACACAGGATATTCACAAATTTATATATAGCTAAAAAATGGTATAAAATCTATGTAAATAGAAACAAATTGAGAAATTGCTAAATCCAAAAATTTGAATGGTAGATTTAGTAATAATTTGCTTTGAAATAAATATATCTATAGTATAATAACATGCATTAAATATACAAATATATACCAACAAGTAAATACAAATCGAACCTTCATCCTAAATGTGAAGTTTTTAATCTGCTTCAGCACACCCATTAGACAAATAGGACTGTGTATTGGCCACAGAAAAAATTTCAGGGAATTACAAAGATTACTTCACATAGTACAGAAGTCTTGATAACAGTCAAATTAAGATGACGCTAAAAAATAATTAGGCATCCAAACAATACTAAACAATCCAAAGTGTAAATTTTGGGTTACAGTATATAAAGAAGCACTGCCAATTAGAATTATAAACACAATGAAGAATAAAGTCATGGAACCATAGAATAGGGCCACAGTTGTCATCTCACAGAAATGTGTATCTTTAAAAATGCTGGTTTGAAAACACGGAGCTTGAAAAAAAAATGAAGCAGTGTCACAGACTGAATTGTATCACTGCTCACAAATTCATATGTTAAAGCCCTTGTATTAAATTCATCATAATGAGACTGTATACCGAGATAGAGCAATTAAAGCTATGATTAAGTTAAAGTGATGCCCTTGAGACTGGCTGCAATCCAACCTGACTTGTGCCCTTGTAAGAAGAGAGAGACCCAGGCGTCTGAACACAGAGGAAGGCCCTGTGAGGGCACAGAAAGAAGGCAGTTGTAGGCATGCCAAGAAAAGAAGTCTCAGTAGAAATCAAACCTACCAACACATTGAACTTGAAACTTCTAGACCCTAGAACTATAAAAAAGCAAATTTCTGTCCTTTAAGCTATCCAGTGAGTGGTGTTTTGTTAAGACCACCCTAGAAAATAAACACACTGATTTAACAACTTTATAAACAGAGAGAAATAAGTAGGAAACTGAAATAAATTGAGGCTGTAATAAATTAATTAAATTTATAAATAATATTAAAAATTAACATTATTGATGAAGTTAATAGATACATAAAAATATTAAGGACAGAAAAAAAGAAAGATTTTATTTGATAGGCAAGTCAAGACATGGTCAACAGATAAAGATTGGATAATTTGAATATTTTTCAGGGCTTTGGACTCAAAGCCTGGTCTCTAATCCTGGGATGAAGAAAGTAAAGGAACATTGACTTCCAGGGTACACTGGCCAGATACAGGAGGTGTAGTGACATATCAAAGACACACTCTTACCTGAGAGCTTCTCTTTTTCTAAGTTTGGCTAGCCTAGAGAAGGGCAACTTCTCCCCAGACAGAAAGGTTTTCAAGATGTCAAACATCATCATACAAAGAAAATTTAAAATATTTACAATATATACTCACAGATAAGGAGATAACTCTGATTAACCGATTTTAATGTACTAATTCATTATATCAATCTCCTTAATTGATTGGGAGTTCTCCCAACATGCTAAGACTCTTTTCCTTTCTGTGTGATGTACACTCTCCTCTATAAGAAAAAAAATAGACCTGAGCACATTAGTCTATTAGTCTAATGAGAAATGTATATGAGTGCAAAAAGGTTAGGGAATTATCTGTGTAATTATCATTGATCACTTTTAACAAAAGAGATATGTACATGCATATATACATACTTACATACATACATATATACATACATACACACACATTCAATTTTAGCTATTGAAGTCATTTGGCCATCAGTTGTATGGTTACATCATAATATATTATCATAAAGTGGAGCTTATTGAAATAATAAAATGGTGATTGATACAACACTGGAAATCTTTTTAAAGTCATTGCAAATGGTAGAGTCTTTTTAATCAAAATTTCAGGGACTATATTGAGCAGTAAATAGTAAAAGCAGTTCCACTTAAGGTAAGTCTGAGGAACACTGGGACACACACACACCCAATCTTACCCTCTCTCTCTCTCTCTGACACTGCCTCTTTGGTTCCCCCTTTATCTCTTTCTCTCTCATCACCCACCTCACCTCATAATCACAGGAATGGAATGAACATGCCTTCTACTCAGAAAAACCACATTCCATTGGGGCACAGGGAATGTAAACACAGCCAACAGGGACAGGCATCAGGATGATATTAAGGACAAAGGGTGTCACAAAAACTTCCTGGGTGAAATTCACCACAGGACCTGGCTTCCCTGAGATGGCCATGTGAAGGGGCACAGAGCCACTGCACCTGATGTCTCTGATGATGGAGAGAGAATCACAGGAGAGGACTGGAATCTGGGGAGTCCCAGGGTCAGGATCTGGGCGCAGACACCCTGCGCTCCCCTACAGGGGGTGTAGAGGGCCAGAATCTCTTTACCTAGTTGGAGCTGGACCCAGGTACAGGCTGTATAAGGGAGACCCCATAGAAATACCACCACAGAGAGCCAGACACAAAAGCAGTTCTGACTGAATTTAAAATGAAACTGATGCAGACCACAGAACCCACAGCAGAACTAGAGTTCTGGATGCCTCTCACCGAGACAAGGAACTCCTCATGAAGAAAGGGCAGGCAAGAATCCAGACTCTTAAACATCTGCAGTGGCTGCCATCTCCATCAATTCCGCATGTGGAAGAGCTGGTGATGGGACCGGAACTGCTAGTGTGACAAAGAATGACTGAAACTAACACTCTAAAGATGACCTTTGAGTCTGCAAATCTGCTTCAGAATCTACAAGAAAGTGAGAGCTCTGAGAAATGGGGCCTGCAAAGTGGAGTTGTGGGTGGGCCTTGACGGTAGGGCTTTTGATAGGCAATGCTTGGCAGCCCTCCGCTTAGCCCCCAGATAATTCACACACTAGACATAGGCCCACAAAACACAAGTTTCAACCTCTCATCTGCAAGAGGGTGATGGGTGTCTAGTGGGGCAGGGCTGTCCCTATTCTTCTTAAAATTCAGTGTTTCACATATATTAGGACAAAATTGAATTTTTGAGCCAGTAATATTAAAAATGGATATGTTCTCTTGTCAAAAACTTGAAAACAGTTTAAGTCCCAAACTTAACGATGGTGACATGTGAGTTCAGCAGTTGCATGTAGTCTCTGGTGACATGGAGACAGTGGTAGGTGAGAGACGGTGGTGGTAGAACTCTGCACACTACTCTTTCACTATTGCAATTGATTACTGACATGGGAACCATCAAAGTTAACAATGACAGAATGTACTTTCAATACAATGTCCCACAGACCCAAATCTCAGTTTCTGTCTCATTCATATGAGAAAAAAAGACCAAAAAATGTTTAGATCCTGGGAAGTCACTGAATAAAGAACTGACATCAAGTTGTCATATTTTCAAACCAATGCTTGTTTGCCAATTAAGTTGAAGATAGCATGATTTAGATCATATTTTCTTAAATAAGATTGGATTAAATTATCTCCCTTATAAATTCTCAATACTATGATATACAGACTTAGACAATCTATTCTTATGATTAAAATTGATCAACCCAGTAAGTAAACTTTAAGATTTCCTGCCCCACCATAATTACAGCTATAGGAGGTGATGTAATATGATGGGAGAGATGTGTAGGAGACACTGATTGTGGTGACCCTTTCCAAGTAGATACAAAGAGCAGGTTACCACATGGTGCACGTTAACTACAGACAGGATAGTGGTTGGCTGTACCCTCATTGAACCTGGAGAACAGTCTACTCATTTGGGGATAATATTTAATGAGACACTAAGAAAATCAATCAAGCATTCCTGGATTTCTTAGAAACTGTATTTACGAAGTCCTCTGCAATCTACCTTTGTTTTTGACTAGACTGACAATTTCATGACTTGGTCCCTATGTTCATTAGTAAGTTTGGATGATCCATTTTCCTTGAGTGGACCTAATGCTGCCAGGCTTATTTTGGAGTTTCATCCCTCCTTTGCCAAAAAAGCAGTCCCATGAGAGAGGTGCATCCCATGGGTAATGGTCTCAACTGTGGGAGTAATTATATCTAAACTTTCTTTTGAAACTCATATGTCTCTGTGACTTTTGGAAGGATGACAGTTTCTGAAGGGTGATATGGTAACTGGGTGTATTTTCTTGAAGTCTTAAGAGCCGCTGTGATCCTCTTTCTGGAGCCCTGGGGGGAGTCCTCAGTCTAAGATCTTACGGCAGGAAGAGGCAGGAAGCTGGGCAGCTTTGGAAGAGTGACCGGTCAGGGACTGCTCCCAGGAAGGGCAAGACTGAGGGGCCACAAATTGTGGGCATGGAAGCCCCACTGAAGGATCAGAACGAAGGAGCATGTAGAAAAAGTGAAGCACCAAAGGCTGCCAGGACAAGTTGGGGATCTGGCAGTCGCTGACTGAGACAGAGGGAATATACAGGTACCCGAGCTTGGGGCCAAAGCTTTGGTGGGGCAAAGGCATGCTCTGAACAGGAACAGGGTGAGCAAGGTGAGCAGGGCCCTGTGTCAGGGAGGCAAGGGACCGGGGACTCTGACCTGGGTTGACAAGGACAAGAAAAGACAGGGAAGGAAGGAGCAGTGCTGGGCTTTCAGGGGCACTTGGGGCTGAACCTCGTGTGACAAATGAGGAGAGATGTGGGAAATTCACAGGGGATCTGAGTCCCGGTGTGGAGGAGGGAACCTGGTGGTCACCGTTGGGGAGGTGCCGATCCCAACTGCCCAGGGTCGGTTCAGCATGGGGCCGTGAGGCTTGTGCGGACAAATTGGGCCAGGGGAAAAGCAGTGCAGAGGAATCAAGGGACCGGGGAGCAGGGGCTTGCAGGAGAAAAGAGGGGACTACAAGCTTGCACTAAACCATGCTGTGTGACCTCCGGCAGGCAGCACAGTGTTACTTGACAGAAAGTAGGACAATCACCCAAGGCTTCATAAAGAGCACCCATGATCCAGATGATGATCATAACAAAGTAAATCCTGAGAAATGCCAACGTGATGTTCATCATGATGCGAAGAGATGTAAACGCAGAGTGCGAAAATGAAGCCATCTGGGTTTCAAGGGGAGCGGGAGTAGGTGTCCTAAAATCCCAGCAGGAAATATTTGCAGGAGAGCAAGAGGAAGGAGCACACATGGGTTCTGCCTAAGGAAATCGTCTCGTCGGAGATCTCGCATTTGTCTCTACGTTTAGTCCGAGCTTTTCCGAAGCGAGAGAACGTTGGGAGGCTGCGACTGAGGTGTGCCCTTCGCCCCGCACCTCCGGTGCTTCTCGAGCGAGGCCGTCCGTGACGGTCATCGGCAAAACTTGGAAGAGCCCCGCCGCCACCGCCCACCCACCCCCGCGCCCCCACGGTCCAGGCCTCCACGAAGACGCGGGGGCTTTGTGTCTCGTCGAGTGCGATTCGGCATCGCGTGTCTGTGACGGCTCGGCGCCCGGCTCCGGGGCCAACCCGCACTCGGGAGACATGGCCGGCACCACGAAGCTCGACTCACTTGTGCATCCACAAGATTCACTTGGGCGCCTGTCCCGCGTGCACAAGTCTTTCTTGCAACTGGGGGTCTCACTGGATGTCACTCTCTTCAGAGGGTGAAAAAAGGGAGATCATCATAATGACACTCAGTGTAGCATGGGAACAATGTCCCTCCGACCTCACTGAGATGGGACAGCTCTGACCACAAGGGCTTGTCTCCTCAGCGGGAGCAAATGAGGGGGCTGTCAGGAACCTGGAGCTCTACTGGCTGTTGTCTAATCTGGTAAGACCATTCCGAGGAGCTGGCCTGCAACCTGGTCAATCGGCATGAGCTGGGGTGCCAAGCAGGCCTATACATACTTCAGGAGAGGTCCTCTGTGTGTTTGCTAGAAGTCAATACTTTGTACCTGGCCTGGGTTCATCCCAGTCACCTGAGGTGCCAACAATAGTCCAGTTGCAGTTGTACTAGCTTGAGGTTGGTGAGAGTCTGGAAAAGCCCCAGATCCATTCTCTGTATGCTTCTCTGGGGGATGTCTTACAGGGGCTGAGTCTCGGTTTCTTTCAGGGGCTCTGGCAAGTCTGGATGGAGATCTGGGCAGCTCTCTTGCCTGGAGCCTTTTGCTGATTTTGGAATCCTTGCTTCTATGACGTACAGCAAAGTGTCTGACAGTCTGTGAGCTCACGACAGGATACCTGGCTTTCTCCTGAGTGGTGAGGGCATGGCCTCAGCCATGTGTCTTGGAGGGAACCCAGGGATCTTCAAGGGAGGCCAAGAGGGACCTCTTGCCTATCTGCTGAACAATGTGGCTAAGATCCTGGATGAAGTGTTGGCACGCTTGAAGAGGCCTGTTGGAGAAATGCACACGCTGTGCATTATTCAGTCCAGGAGGTAACAACATGCTCTATTCAGGTTCTTCCAGGGGAGATGCTGTGCAGGTCATGTCAGGCTTTCTGACAAGCCACCTGCTTGGGACACAATTCCTCTTGGCCATGTGGATGGACTTTGGCCTCTTTGGGTGCTGTAGGGGAACGAAACACACAGAGATCACATATTGCAATTGATCAGCTCAAGAACCAGTTAGAATTTAACAAAGAACACAAAGATCTAAGATCCGAAAAGGAAACCCGAGCGGTCAGAGGCGGACTAGCAGTGCATTTGCACATGACCAGCTCCTCCACCTTAGTGCTCCTGAGCACAAAAGAAGGGACCACAAACCCAGATCCCCTTTCTGACAGCAGCTTACAAAACACGAACTGTCTCACAGATGTCGCCTTGGCAGCAAGTGGCCGTGAGCTTTGTCATATGCTCTCCTGGGGGAGGGACACAGACTAGCGTGCCCTTTGGTAAGGCATTTTGAGAACTGAGGAGCTTGAAGGGCCCATTTGGAAGTAGAGGTCAGGACTTCGAGGCCCTTGATTTCCATCAAAAGGTCCATCCTTGGAGAAGCATCAAATGAGATCACTTCCACACCCCCCACCAGCAACTTGTTGACACAAGTGCAGGCATAATGCAAAATCAGACATACTGAGGAAAAATGTTGACAAAATTATGCCACACGACCCACATGGAATGAGAGTGGCTATTGCACATTAATCATGTTGATATTGGAAGGCTGAGTCTGCTTGAGGAAGGTACTTTAGATCAGTGGAAACAGCATCTGCCATTTGCTGTATTGTAGCAAAAATTCTGAGTCATTTTGATCATAGATTCTAATGGCTTCAAGTGCAACATCCATATATTCTTGGACACAAACCTCAGGCCACTACTGTCAAGAGGGCATTGCTTAATAGCCAATGCATCAAAGCTGAAATATTGAAAATGAAGCAGTTAATGAGAAGTATTTTGAAAACACTTGGATGTAGACAGGGAAAGAGGAATAAGGTGGAAGTTGCCTGAAAATCACTTTGCAATCACTAGGGAATCATGGCTGCATGATTCAGGAGAACACCTCACAGTATTTACTTGAGCATCAAGGAAGACCCCACGGGAATCAAGTGTCTACTAGGTGACTGATCTTATTGCTGACATGGGTTTTCACTCATATTCTAAGAGTAAACCAAGCTTGAGTGTGTGGGAAATGTTTTTCACTGGAGTTTACCTTTGTCATGTTTTCAAACATCCACTTTACTTTTCCTGATCCAAGCAGAGGGCTGGGTCCTAGGCCATGGACTTCTATTGACTTTGTTTATCTACCAAGAAGGTCTTGTTACTGTGGGCCAAATCCTACCACCTAAGTTTCCATTAAGAAAAGTTAGGCTAGATTCTGTGGGCCAAGATCTCTACTCTACTTCCTGCAAATAGAAACAACGTTTGGCTGTGCTTCCAAGCTCCACTATTGATTTCCTGAAATAAATTCCATGCCCCGTGCCAAGTTTCTAGTGCCCACACTACCTTCTCTTACCAGAGGAAAGTCTTAATAATGTAAGTTCCATTTAACTTTCAATAACTGGCAAAAGGGAAAACTTATTGATGTGGGCCCAGATTGTTATGCATGGACTGTTAGTATGAATCAGGATTAGTGCCATCGGGCCAAATTTCTATTATCCATGCTGTCAAAGGAGGATAGTCTTGGTGCTGTGAACTGAGTCCTCTGAGTTTTTTCCTCTTAGCAGGTGAATGCTTAGTTCTGTGGGTCAAGGTCTCCACAAGAGTTTCTCATGGCAGGAGCAAGGCTGGGTATTGTGGGACAAGGTCTTTAGTTTGGTCTTTGTTATCAACTGGATGGTCTTGACCTTGTGGTTCTAGGGCTAAGAACTAGTTCCTTTTAAGAAGTCCAGGCTTGGTTCCAATATCCACAGTCTCTATTCTAGTTTCTCTTCCATTAAGAAGGCATATGGCTGTGGGCCTAGGATTCCAGTCAGCATTCATTCAGAGAGGACATTCTTAGAACCAGGGGCCCATACCAGCACTTAAGTTTCTGTTATGAAAAGACAGAATAAATGCTTGGGCCAATTTCTCTGTTCCTATTCCTGGAAATACAGGAAGAGATTGGAACTGCAAAGCAAGGTAAGCATTCTAGTTCATGATTCAAAGTCCAAGCCAGAGACAAGGTCCTAGGTCTCGAGTTAAGATTCTCTTGCCTGAGGAGAGGCTTGCTGTGTGGGTTAAGGTTTCCTCTCTACTAGTTTTCAGAGAGGACAGGTTTAGTGCCTTAGTCCTGGTCTCCCTAATACATATGTTAGGAAAAGACTAGCTTTGTGCCTTGGGCCTGTGTCACCACTCCACATTCTTTCAAGGGAAGACAATATCACTGGCACAAATGGAGGCCTCCATTCTTCCTTTTGTGCAGAGAAGACAGCTTTGTTTGTGGGCCATGCACTCACCTATGAGTTTTTGTTTACTTTGGATGTAGTATGAGTAGATGTTTCATCTAGTCTGTTATAAATTAGATTGTCTTGACCTTGGGAACCTGGGCTTGCACTCTAGATCCTGTGAGGGGAGTTCAGGCTTGATGTCATGGGCCTAAATCTCCATTCTAGTTTCCCTTATATAAAGACAGGTTTGTTGCTGTGGGCCTAAAACACTCCTGGACATTGATTTAGGGAAGACAGGCTTAGAATCATGTGCCCAGGCCACCACTTCAGTCCCTGTTAGGAAAAGACAGGAAAAATGCTGTGGGCCAATTTCTCAGCTCTACTTCCATGAAATAGGGGAATGAATTGGAACTGCAAACCAAGGTCAGCACTCTGGCTCCCAATTAGAAATCCAGGCAGGAGACAAGGTCCTTGATCTCAAGTTAAGATTCTCTTACCTGAGAACAGGCTTGTGCTGTGGGGTAAGTTCTCCAATCTCTTAGTTTTCAGAGAGGGTAGTTTATTGTCATGGATCTCAGTCCACCTTGTACTTATTGTTAGAAAAAGATAGGCTTTGTGTCTTTGGCCTGTATCCTCACTCTACATCCTTTAAAAGGAAGACAGTGTTGCTGGTACAAATAGAGGCCTTTGTTGCTCCTTTTGTTCAGAGAAGACAGCTTTGTTTGTGGGCAATGCATTCCACATGAGTTTCTCTTCACAGTGGCTATCTAGAATAGTGTGAATAGCCGTTTCTTCTAATCTGTTATCAGCAAGGTGGTCTTGGCCTTGGGATCCTGGGTCTGCACTCTAGTTCATGTGAGGAGAGTCCAGGCTTAATGTCACAGGCCTAAGTCTCCATTGTAGTTTCCCTTGCATAAAGATAGGCTTGTTGCTGTGGACCCAGGACACCACTCAACATTCGTTCAGAGAGGACAGGCTTAGAACCATGGGCCTAGGCCACCACTTCAGTCTCTGATAGGAAAACACAGAAGAAATATTTTGGGATGAGTTCTCATTGTTACCTCTTAGAAAAGGTGAAGTGATTAGAAATGCAAGTCAAAGTCACCCTTTCGCTCATAAGAAAAATTCCAGATATGGAGCCAAGGTTCTAATTCTCCAGAAAGATATTCTTACCAGAGGAAAGACTTTCCTTGTGGTTTAAGGTCTTCAATCTACTAATTTTCAATGAGGACAGGCTTGGTGGCTTTAGACCAGGATTTCGTTTCCTTATTGTTAAGAAGAGACTGGCTTTGAGTCATGGGCCTGGTTCTCCAGTTTATATCATTTGAAGGGAGAACAATATTGTTACCATGAACAGAGGTCTACTTTCTTTTCTGTAAGAGTAGACAACTTTGAGATATGTGCCATGTACTGTACATTACTTTCCACACAGAGTATATAGGTTGTTGGTAATGAGAGTAGATCTTTTGCTTAGTCTGTTCAAAATTAGACAGTGTTAACTCTTTAACTTTGTCGGAACCAGGGCCCCGCAGAATTCACGACAGGATCACATGAACCCCAGTTGACATCATGTGTCCATCAAGAGACTGTCCTGTATAAAACACAGGGATATCACGTGACAGATGGGGTTGTTCTAGTACTCCTTTTTGAAAGACAAGTGCCTATCACTTGATAAAATTCACATAAACACTGAGAAAACATTAGCCTCTGTATAACAGAAAGAGGCCAAGACAGCCTGCTGATTAACTTCTAATCGCATGTCATGTCCATATTACAAAATTTACTTGAGTCTACAGAGTGTTTAGACAGACAATGATTCTTAATTCACCTCAGTTTTGTTTCTTGAAGGAAACTTGCTTTATGACAGTGCAGTCGGCAATTGAATATTGGCCATATGGAAACCTGGAGGCTGAATGTGCTGAGAGGAAGCACCTGGAGAGCTGTGGAAACAATAGCTGCCATTTTCCTGTATTGAAGAAAAAATTCTGAGTCATTGTGATAATACTTCTTTTTGGCAGAAAGCATGGCTGCCTCAGAATTCCTCTATAGCAAGCCTCAGACTACAAATTCTGAGAGGAACTGGCTTAATGACTATTTTTTAAAAAGCTGAGATACTGACATTGAGGCAATTTCTTCAATGTGTTCTGAAAACCTTTGGTTTAGGCCATCAGAAGAAAATGAGGTGGAAGTTACTGGAGAATCTCATGTCAAGAACACGGGAATCTCGCGGTAATCACGTGGCTGCCCTACAGGAATTGCATGACCATAAAGAGACTGGCCTATGGGCATCACAGGGAGATCACGTGACATTGGGTGATAGTGTGGCGCTCACGGACATTGGGTGATGCTGTGGCGCTCACTTTTCAGTTACCCTTCTACATTCCTTGATAAAACTCACATAAACACTGAGAAAAGGAGAGTCTGTGTGTAACACAGCGTGACCAAGACAGCTACCTAACTTCCTGTCAATCGAAAAGTTAAGTCTGCATGAAAGACTTGCTTGAGGTCAGCAGTGTAGGCTACTAGACAATGATCCTTAGATAACTGGCCAGAGGTTTTGGTTGTGGCCAGGCAACCTTCTTGAAACAATGGGAGATGCTGTTACCCATTAACTGTGTTGAAATTTGGAGGCTGAGTCTGCTTGAGGAAGCTACTTTAGAGCAGTGGAAATGGTGGCCTTAATTTTGCTATATTGTGGCAAAAATGATGGGTCATTGTGAGCATAACTCTTAAGAGCTTTGGGTGTGATTCCTACACTATTCTTGGAAGCAGACCTTAGGCCACCACTATTGAAGCTGAACTGCTTAGGGGCCAATGCATTGATGCTGAAATATTGAAAATGCAGTTTCTGAGACATGTTTTGAAAATGCTTGGTTAAGGATAAAAGAAGAATAAGGTGGAACATTCTTGAAAATAAAGTAACAATCACTAGGGAATCATGCGCTTGGTCACAAACACTGCAGGATTCCATGGGGTCATGGAAGGCCATGCAGGAATCGTTTGTCTACCACATGACTAACTTGTTTCTGTGAGTGGAGGTATTCACTCTACTTCTTAGTATGAACCAGGTTTGAGTGTGTGTGAAATGTTTTCCATTTGAGTTTACTTTGAAAATGATACTGGCATGGTGTCATGTTTTCAAACATCCACTCTACTTTCCCTGATCCGGCAGAAGACTGTGTCATGGACCTCTATCAACTTTTTTTTTTTTTCTGCCCAACACAGTCTTGTTACCATGTGCCAGGTCCTCCTGTTAATGCTCTATTATGAAAGTTTGGGCTAGATTCTGTGGGCCAAGGTCTCCACTCTACTTCCTGGAAATACAAACAATGCTTGGTCGTGCTTCCAAGTTCCCCAATTGAGTTCCTGAAAGAAATGTCCAGGCTTTGTGCGGAGTTTCTAAGTGCTCACACTACCTTCTCTTATCAGTGAAAAGGCTTGATCCTGTAGGTTAAGGTCACGTTTCAATAACTGGCAAAAGAGAAAATTGGTGACATGGGACTAGGATGTGCTGAATGGACTATTAGGATGATACAAGGTTGATGCCATCGGCCCAAATTTATATTGTAAATGCTTTAAAGGGAGGACAGTCTTGGTGCCATAAACCTAGTTCTCCATTCTTCTTCCTCTTGAGAGATGACAGCTTGTTTTTGTGTGACAAGATCTCCACAAGGGTTTCTGGTAGCAGGTGCCATGCTGGGTGTTTTGAGCCTTAGTCTTCAGTCTGGTCGTTATTCCTAATTGGATTATATTGACCTTGTGGGCATGGGGTAACAACTAGTTTCTTTTAGGAGGTCCAGGCTTGGTTCTAATTTCTACAGTTTCTGGTCTAGTTTTTCTTTCATAAAGAAGGCTTGTTGCTGTGGGCCTAGGATTCCAGTTGGCATTCGTTCAGAGAGGACACTCTTAGAACCAGGGATCCATACCAGCACTTCAGGAAAATACAGAAGAAATATTACGAAATGACAGAAGATATGCTGGGAGACAATTTCTCAGTGCTACTTCCTGGAAATAGAGGAAGGGATTAGAACTGCAAAGAAGGTCAGCACTCTAGTTCTTGATTGAAAGTCCAGGCCAGAAATAAGGTCCTAGATCTCAAGTTAACATTCTCTTACCAAGGACAGACTTGCCCTGTGCATTTAGGTTTCCTATCTACTAGGTTTCTGATAGGACAGGCTTAGTGCCTTGGATAACTGTCTTCCTTGTACTTAGTGTTAGGAAAAGACTGGCTTTGTGCCTTGGGCCTGTGTCACCACTCCACATTTTTTCAAGAGAATACAGTGTTGCTGGTATGAACAGAGGTCTCCATTCTTCCTTTTGTTCAGAGAAGACAGCTTTGTTTGTGGGCCATACACTCCCCATGAGTTTTGTTCACAGGGGCTACCTTGGGTGTAGTGTAAGTAGTTGTTTCATCTAGTTTGTTATTAATTAGATGGTCTTGACCTTGGGAACCTGTGTCTGCACTCTAGTTCCTGTGAGGAGAGTCCAGTCTTGGTGTCTGAGGCCTAAGTCATACTATGATGTATACTCTAATTATAGATACATGTCATTATAGATATGTCTAAAAACATAGAATGTACATCAAGAGTGAACCATAAGGTAAATTATGGATTTTGGGTGGTTGTATTTTTCCAGTATAGGTTCATCAGTTGTTACAGATGTTGTTTATGGGGGAGACTGTTCACATGTGGGGACAGAGGTATAAGGGAAATCTTTGTACCTTTTGCTCAATTTTTCTGTAAACCTAAAATTGCTCTAAAAAAATAAAGTATTTTTTAATATCCATGGATCCTGCTCTCAAGGAGCTTAGAGTCTTGGAGGAGCAGATAGCTAAATAAGCAAAAACAATACCATGTAGTCATTGCTCTAAGGAGACCTAATTACCTATAATTTATGTGTCTCCTGTGGGGCCCTTGGTTGATAAGCTTCTGTGGGAAAAGCAGTGGCCCTGGAGGCCGAAAAAGTTTACATTTTAGTTCTAGCTAGGCCTCTCACTAGTCCTGAGCTTTTTGATAATGGACTTTACCTCCTTGACCTCAGTTTACTCATCTCTGATTTGACAATATCTGTTCCCAACAATCTGTAAGGGCCTTTCAAGCACCAACATAAAATTGATTGCTTCAATTTCAATGCAAAAGTTATTTTTTAAAGCTGTGGTGGATTATATATAACAAAATTTATGATCTTAACCATTTTAAGTATACAATTCATGAGGGACACTTGATAATGATAAAGAGAATCATATACCAAGGAGACATAACATTTATTAATATCTGTGCTCCCAATCAGGGAGCCCCAAAATATATAAAGCAAATATTAACAGAACTAAAGAGAGAAACAGACCAAAACATTATCATAGTAAGAGACCTAAATACCCCACTGTTGGATATGGACAGATCATCCAAACAGAAAATCAATAAGGAAATAACATTCTAAAATGACACATTAGACCAACTGGCCATAATTGACTTTTACAGAGCCTTCCATCCCGAAACAGCTGCTTATACATTCTTCTCTAGTGCACATGGACCATTCTCAAGAATTGACTACATACTGGGATAGCTCAACAAATGTAAGAGTATTGAAATCATACCAACCATATTCTCTGATTATAATGTTTCAAAACTAGAGATCTCCTGCAAAAAAGAATCAGGAAGAACCACAAGTACATGGAGATTAAACAACATGCTACTGAAAAATAACTGGGTCAGAGAAGAAATAAAAAGATCAAGAGATACATAGAAATGAATGATAATAATAGTACAACTTATCAAAACTTTTGGGATATGGCAAAAGTGGTCATAAGGGAAAAGTTCATATCATTATAGGCCTATCTTCAAAAACAAGAATGAGCCCAAATAAACAACCTAATGTTTCATCTTAAAAAACTAGAAGAGGAAGAACAAATGAAGCCTAAAGTCAGCAGAACAAAAAAAATAAAATTAGAGCAGAAATAAATGAAATTGAAAATGACAACAACAAAAAACAATAGAAAAAAACGAATGCAACAAAGAGCTAATTCTTTGAGAAGCTTAATAAAATTGACAAATCCCTAGCTAGACTCACTTAAGAAAAAAGAGAAAGGACACAAAATTAGGCATGAAAGAGAAAAAATTAGGACAGACGACAGAAATCTAAAGGATCATACAAGAATACTATGAAAACGTAGATAACGCCAAATTTAATAACCTTGAAGAAATGGACCAGTACTTAGAAAAATACAACCTTCCTAGACTGAATCAAGAAGAACTGGAAAATCTAGACTGATCAGCAGTATGGAAATGGAAACAATCATCAAAAACTTACCAAAAGTAAAAGTCCAGGACCAGATGTCTTCACCAGTGAATTCTACCAAATATTCAAAGAAGATTTAATACTAGTTTCTTCAAAAGCTTCCAAAAAAAAATCAAAAAGGAGGCAATACTTTTCAACTCATTTTATGAAGCCAATATTACTTTGATACCAAAACCTGGTGAAGATAGCACACACAAAAAAGACAACTACAGACCAATATCTCTCATGAACACAGATGCAAAAATCCTAAATAAGATACTAGTGAACCAAATACAGCAACATATTAAAAAGATTATACATCACAATCAAGTGGGTTTCATCCCAGAGGCACAGGGATGGTTCAACATAGGCAGATTGAATACTATGATACACCACATAAGCAAATTAAAAAATAAAATCATATGATCATGTCAATAGATGCAGAAAAAGCTTTTGACAAGATACAGCACCATTTATGATCAAAACACTTAAGAAAATCAGTATAGAAGGAAAATACCTTAATATAATAAAAGCCATATATGACAAATCCTCAACCAACATTACATTTTAATGGTGAAAAACTGAAAACTTTCCCTCTAAGATCAGGAACAAGGCAAGGATATCCACAATCACCACTGTTATTCAATATAACATTGGAGGTACTAGCAAGTGCAATCAGACAGAAGAAAGATATAAAAGGCATCCAAATAGGACACAAAAAAAGCAAACTGCCACTATTTTCAGATGACATGATTCTCTATATAGAAAACCCTAAAGACTCTACAAGAAGACTCCTAGAAACAATAAGCAAATACAGTAAAGTTTCTGGATACAAAATCAACTTTCAAAAATCCATAGCATTCCTATACTCTAATAATGAAGTGTCAAAAAAAGAAGTGGAAAAAATAATTCCTTTTGCAATTGCAGCCAAAGGAATAAAAACCTAGGATTAAATTTAACAAAAAGTGTGAGGGACCTATATAATGAAAACTACCAGACCCTATTAAAAGAAATCGAAGAAGGCACAAAGAAATGGAAAGATATTCTGTGTTCTTGGATTGGAAGAAGCAACATAGGTAAAATGACCGTATTACCTAAAGCATTATACAGATTGAATGCAATCTCCACCAAAATGCCATCAGCATTTTTTAAAGAAATAAAACAAAAAATCATCAGATTTCTATGGAAGCACAAAAGACTCTGAATTGCCAAAGCCATCCTGAGTAAAAAGAACAAAACTCTAGGAATCACTCTGCCTGACTTCAAATTAAAGTACAAAGTGATAGTAATCAAAACAGCATAATATTGGCAGCAAAACAAATACACCGACCAGTGGAACGGAATTGAGAGTCCAGAAGTAAACTCATATAAATATGGGCAAATAGTTGTTGACAAAAAAGCAAAAAAACATACAGTGGAGAAAGGAATGCTTCTTCACTAAATGGTGCTGGGAAAACTGAAAAGCCACCTGCAAAGGATGAAACTAGACCATTGTCTAACACCACATGCCAAATTTAACTCAAAATGTATTAAGGACATGAATATAAGACCTAAAATAATAAAATACATAGAAGAAAACATAAGACCTAAACTCAAGGACCTTGGACTTAAAGAAGATTTTATGAACTTGACCTCAAAAGCAAGGGAAATAAAAGCTAAAATAAATTAATGGGACTACATCAAACTAAAAAACTTTTGCTCAGTGAAAGAAAGTGTCCACAAGGTAAAGAGATAACCATCAAATGGGAAAATATATTTGCAAACAATGCTTCTGATAAGGGCCTAATGTCCAAAATATACAAAGAACTCATACAACTCAATAACAACAAAAACAAATGATCCAATCAAAAAATGGGCAGAGGGCCTGAACAGACACTTCTCCCTAGAAAACATACAAATGGCCAACAAATATTTGAAAAGATGCTCACATTGCTATCTATTAGGGGAATGCAAATCAAAACCACAATGAGATACCATCTCACACCTGTTAGAATAGCTATAATCAACAGGACAAGTTAATAACAAATGTTGAAGATGTAGAGGAAAAGGAACCCTCATACACTGCTTGTGGGACTGCAAATTGGTACAGCCACTATGAAAAACACTATGGAGTTTCCTCAAAAAACTAAGAATTCATCTACCATATGATCCAGCGATCCCTCTACTGGGAATTTACCCCCCAAAACTTAAAACTCATATCTGAAAAGGTATTTGCATGCTGATGTCATAGCAGCACTATTCACAGTGGCCAGGAAATAAAAGCAACCCAAGTGTCCTATGATAGATGATTGGCTAAAGGAGCTGTGGTACATATATACAATAGAATATTATTTAGCCATAAGAAGTTGCAACAACATGGATGGACCTTGAGATAATCACGTTAAGCAAAATAAGCCAGAGAGAAAAAGTTGAAAATTACATGTTATCACTTATATGTGGGATATAAACCTAAAAGCAATAAATAAATAGGACAAACAAACAGAGACTCATGGACATGAAGTATAGACTAGTGGTTTACCATAGGGTAAGGGGTGGGGGATGAGAGGGAGGTAAACAGATAAAGGGGATCAAATATAGGGAGTAGAAGGAGGGTGAAGTGGGTAAAGGAGAAATTGGGCTTTGGGTGGTAAACACACAATAGAATATACGGGTGTCAAATTATAATGTACACCTGAAAATTATATAATTGTAATAACGAATGATACCCCAATAAACTTAAAAAAAAAGAAAAGAAAACTGAAATTGTCTAATTCTGGAATATAGCCATTTTTAAAAGTAGTTATATGAATGAGTCAAGCTGAATCTTTTGGTAAGCCTGTTTGTGCAATTGCATTTATGTCAAACAATTTTGTAAAGATGGCCTGGTATATTTTCTGGATTGAAATGAGTGATGAAAGTCATTGCTCTTGTCATTCCAAAGTTAGCTTTCTCAATCAGTGGTATTATCCAGAACTGATTTATATGCTGGCCGTGATCATTGTGAGACAAAGAATAAAAGAAAAAAGAATTTCATTTTTGGCGATCAAGTCAGAAGCTTCCATTGTGGTTCTGAGAAATTGTATAAATACACCAGCTATTCTGAGTTCATTTATACTCTGTGCTATGGTCGTTTGGCCTGCAGTATAGTAGTTTAAAACGGTTGTTCAGGCTTGTTTCTTACCCATGGTATAGCTGAGTTGTGAAGAGAATGTGTGTGTGTGTGTGTGTGTGTGTGTGTGTGTGTGTGTGTGTTACATTTGGATGAGGAATCTTAGCAAAATATTCTTATTCTTAAAAGTACCTGAAGCCCAGAATCCTGGAGTATACCCCCACTCTCAGTTGCCTCTGTGTGTCTAGCTCTGGCACAGCCAAACATTCTTTTACTAATGATAGAGGAAGAATGAAAGTATAAGATTAACTTTCACATAACCATCTGAGAAATATCCAATGTAGAAAAAAAGAGGAAATAAAGCATGTGGTTAATAATGGCCTCTTAGTGCTGAGGCCACACATTGTGTTGAGACCTCTCTCCTTCCTGGAGTTGCCTCGCCACTGGGTGGCTCCATGCTAAAGGAAGTTGCTTAACTGCAAAAATGAGCTGAAAGTTGTCTGGGGCAACCAGAGACACAGGATCCCATGGCTTCTGATAAGCCACACATAGCAAAATTAGTGAAAAAATACCCTTCAAAGAGTCAGTGCAGAGTTCAGTTTTGGAGCTGATTTTTCTGTGCAACCCAGGAACATACTCCAAAGTTGGGCTGTTCTCTTTGGCTGCCATCTTATTAAAAATATATATATATATTAACACAAAGTTAAGTGATTAGATATCCTTCCTTGCCCCTCTTGCATCCTTCTCACTCCTTCTCTAGACAAATTTCTACTTCATTTCTATTTGATCTCCTTAAACTCTAGTCCATATACAGCCTCACCACACCAGAATGTAGTGTAGTTTGGTACATGGTTTCTTTTGAGTGCTTTGAGTAAATACTGAGATGCTTGTAGTTATTAGTGTTTTATAGTCAATTATTCTTATCCTGAACTATTCTATGGATCCTGAGACTAGCAGTGAACAGAAAGTCCTTCATAAATCCATCCCTAGAAGGACTGCTGGGGCTCACAGCTGGATTGGTTAGGTGCGCGGGGTGGCATAGGCCAGTGATAGTGGCTGGCTCAAGGCAAACCTGTGCAATGCCAGAAAAACATTTTAATGGAAAAAAAAATCAATTGATACTTCATCTTTAAAAATAAAAAACAGAGCTAGGTATGTTTAAGATTTACGAGAAGAGCTTATATTTAAATTAGTTTGAATATCCCTTTTATTCAACTGTAAATACAGATCTCCATTCAAATTAGAATCATTTGTGTACAACTCAGCATGGCCAAGGAGAATAGCAACACATGGTAGGAGATTAGTTTATGGAATAAAAAAATAATTCATTCACCAACTGGGCTTTTACTTCTTTAGGACCCTCTGGAAATATGTGAGTGAAAAAGTAAATACAAGAATCAAGGTAAAAACTTACCAAGTATTTATCTCCTTTGGCAAACACATCAGTCACTATGTGACCTTCTTCAAGACAAAGTTTAGAAATCATAAGGGAAACAGAGACTCAGTTAAAGTTCTTTTTTACTGTCATTTCTTATATATCTGCCACTGCAGGTATTTAAACTACTGAACTATCTTTTGATCTCTGACTGTATATATAAAACTTGACCCACCCTTTGCATGAAGAGAGTGAATTGTATCCCCAGAAAATAATATATATTAGGCACTACCAGAGATGCATCTTTTCTTTCTATAAGATGGAGCCCTGTGGCAAAATGATAATTTCATTATCTGAAGCAGTGAGTGTTGGTTAAATAAATTAAATAAATCATGAATCAGTCATATAATGCAGGACTCCCCAATCCCTAGGCTGCAGACCAATATGGATCTGTAGCCTTTTAGGAACCAGGCCACACAACAGGAGGTAAGTAGTGGGCAAGCAAATGAAACTTTATCTGTATTTGCTCCCCAGCACTAGCTAGCATCACCACCTTAGCTCCACCTCAGATCATCAGTCATTAGATTCTCATAGTAGCACCAGTCTCTGGTGCCAGAAAGGTTGAGACCTCTGATATAATTTTACTATTACATAGTGAAATTTTTGAATGATATTTCATAAATTGTAGTAATGCTAATGCTATAATATTATTTTTAAAGCCAAATAATATTGTATATACAAGATGATTTCCTATATTGTAATATGTGTGAAAACATATACATAAATATAACATATATATGCAAAAAGACAAAGAAATATACCAAAATATTAAGAAGGGTTGTCTTTAAGTTATAAGATATGTATGATTTAAAAATTTAGAATATTTTTTCATTCCAACTATTTTATAATATATTTTATTTGAAAGCAAAACAAAAACTTCCACATTTTAAGCATTTTTAAAAATTGTAATTCCCAAAGTATCTCATCTATTTTCTAGAATACTAGCAAAGTAGACATTGATAAAACCAGGAAAATAAATTTGATCATTTTGCAAACTATTTACTTCGGGGTTTTGGCCACATACTACCCCAAATCTGTAGAACTGTCTCTAAAATAAAAGTCACTGACAACACATTTGATTTACTGACCTCTCTTCTTTATTCTGTCTTATCCATTTTGATTTCTTCCACAGATTCTCATCATCATCTTTTGTTTTTCGTGTCCTCCATTTCAAAGTTAACAGTGAGTACAACCGAAACAGGACTGGCTTACAAACCCAGTCTCTCTTCCTCAGCCAGCATCCTTCCGTCCGTTTAGTTTTCTGAAATGTGGTAGAGCTGAGGTTTAATGCTGGGGCTCAGAGCCAGACATCTGGAGGTTCTTCTCATCCTTTCTTTGCCACTTACCAGCTACATGCCTTGGGCAAGGTACTTCTCTCTGAGACTTTGTTCCCTTCTTTGTAAGAAGGCCATGATACTAATAACATCTAACACATAGGATTAGACATCCAGATCTTAGCACAGGGTCTGGCATGGGGACATCAACTGTCCACGTGACGATCATAGCTCAAAACTGCATTCTACTTTTTGCCCTACATTTATACTTCTTAAGGATCAGCTCTCAGATGCCTCATGTTCGATCAGGCTTTTCTTCTTGGCTCCCAGCATCTAAGCTTCCTAGGATCCCAAACGCCAGTGTACATCCATGTTTACACAAACTAAGGAAAAATAGACCTTCTTAACAGACTAAGATACAAGTTGAAGACACAGAATCTTCTTTATCCCAGACTTTCACTAATTGCCATAAATGAAAAAGTGACTTGCCAAAATTTGTCTATCTGGTATTGGTATATATTTCTTTCCCTGCGACATCTTTGCTGCAAATATTTTCACTGCATACCTAATTGGTTGTAAGGCAATCTTGACATAAAAAGGATCAAATAACTGGTTGACAATTTGTTTTTTTGTTTGTTTAGTTTCATTTCTTCATTGATAAATTAATCAACCACTGTAAAAAAAAAACACAAATATTTGGTTGACAGTATTTTTAAGTTATTTTATTTTATTTTTTTGGTTTGGTTTCATTTCCCCATTGACGAATCAACACCCTTTGGCTGACTTAATATATTTAAGCCAGTCGTCAGTTTGGTTTCATTTCTCCATTGAGAAAGCTCTCACAGTTACTCCCATTTTTATATTATATATAAATATTTACTAGCTCTCATAGCAGTCTATACAGTGATGCATAGATGTGGTGGTAGTGGTCTTAAAACAGTTAGCATTACTTGCAGATGACAATGATTTGCCTCAAGAGTTGTTGGGTTTTTTTTATTTTGCAACACACTACATTGAGAGGAAAGAGAGGCCAAGGGTCCTCTTTGAGGGCACAAAATTGAACACACCAATTTCATGGAATGAAGACAACTGCTTAGGTACAATTCACAAAATAAAATTGGTGTTTTTTTCGTGTAGTATTGCCATGAATCTACAAATCAAACATGTTAAATGTATTCAAATTTTGCTTTTAACAATGACTTTTTAATTTTGTTATGTTCTTTTTAATATATTTTATTTTTTATGATTTTATCTTTTTTTTTTTTACAATAAAATTGCCTTACAGTCGATTAGTTACATGGTAAAAAGGTTTGTGGCAAAATGTTTATGGCAAAGATGTCTACAGCAAAGCCGCTAAGGGAAAATACTGAAAATATCTAAAAGTACGACTGACTTTTTTTCCTCATAAATCATTAGTTAGAAAAGCATCTGTTATTTTACAGGTGTAATACGACCATGAAATCAATGTGAAATTTAAGGCTTGTGTGTGTGAGCATTGGATCCATATGAGTAGTCATTCACAATACACCATGAATCTCTAATAAATACAAAATGTAGCTAGTATAAAAGGCTCAGCTAAACTGTAGGTATTATTAAATATGTTATTTTAAATATCAATTCTGTCTTTTATAGTAGTGCTTCTTTATATATATATATATATATATATATATATTTATATATATATATATTAGTAATATTTGTTGATCTTTAAATATATAAAGGTATTCTTCTACATGTTTTTGTAAAAACCTTATTGTTCTACCTTTCACATTAAAGTCTATGATCCATCTCAAATTAATTTTTGTGTATTATGTGAGGTAAAGGTCAATGTTAAACTTTATTCCACATGGTATCAAATTGTGCAAGCACCATTTATCAGAAAGGACTATACTTTCTACTACTGAATTGCGGTGGCACTTTTGTTGCCAATCAAGTATGTATATATCTATGAGTCTGTGCTTGGACTCTCTCTTTTGTTCCATTGACCTATTAGTCAATGAAAGTCTTTAACATTAATTAGTGAGTTATACTGCCCTTCTGAGATTAGAAGGAAGAGACCTAAGTTTAATAAAGTTTAATATAGTGACAAAAATATAAAGCCATGCATAAAATTTTAAGAAAAGTTGTATTGCATAAAGAAATTTCAAGAACCAAAAAATTAACAACATGTAAATATTCTAGTTTTTCCCCACTGTGCATACCCAAATGAAACAAATTGTGTATTTGCCTGTTTAGTTTCTCCCACCTTGTTAGTTCCAACATATAAGAAATCTTGCTTGTTAATCTACACAATGAAAAAGAGAAGCCAAAAATTGTTTGGGCTATGTAATGAGAGACAGTGTAGGTAGCATTTGGAGAATGAGAGAGGGATAGTTGGGCATAGATTCAGGGTGTAAGAATTGGAGGGGATGGGGAAAGGAATTCCATGAGGTGGAGTGGAGAGTTATGAGAGGGATAACCTTCAATGATCTTCAAGAAATGCAAAGAAATGGTTTCATTTGCATTGAAATTATTGTTGGTTGTTAAAATGTGCCTTAGTAAACTTGAAGCCACTTAACTGTGATAAGAAAGAAAAAAAATAAAATTACAAGCATATCAGTTGATTTAGGGAAATTGTGCTGCTTTTAGAATTATGCCCATTGACACTTCACCCAATCCACATAGGCAAGGTGGCCTTATTTCATGGATTTTCCAGAGAAATGTAATTTCATTTGATTGTTTTATTTTCAATAAAAGCAAATTAATAAATATTTAAGCAAATTTAGCACAATTTTTATAACTTTTTGAATTTTATAATTACAAATCAGAAAACATCATTTATCAGATTATATCCTAATTTTCATTTCAGAAAATACTACCACCATTTCTAAAGGGATTGCAAACCTCTCCTAAACTCCAAAATAAGCTTTTTGCTTTTTTCCCCTCTCTTTCTTCCCTCCTTCCTTCCTTCCTTCCTTCCTTCCTTCCTTCCTTCCTTCCTTCCTTCCTTCCTTTTCTTCTTCTTCTTCTTCTTCTTCTTCTTCTTCTTCTTCTTCTTCTTCTTCTTCTTCTTCTTCTTTCTCTCTCTCTCTCTCTCTCTCTCTCTCTCTCTCTCTCTCTCTCTCTCTCTCTCTCGTTATCCAACAGCCTATGATAGTTGTCTTAGAGACTGAATCTCAATGTGATCCAAGGAAGCAATGACAGGAGACTTCTTTCACTGGAATAGTTTTAGTGAATGAACTTGCATATCCAGTTGATAGAGGTGAAGAGGAGCATTAATTTTGCACAATGTGATTCAATTCTTCTTGGTAATAAACTAAAAAATTAATTGTAGTTACCTGTATACCCCTGATAAATTAGGCCATAGGGAAGAATTCTATTCTAAGGAGATTTAGAAGCATCCTAGAGCTGGAGAGAAGCACACTGTACCCTAACTTTGGTTGAGGTCACTTCTTGGTCACTGTTCTACTGAATTAATCTAATAGGATATAGGGAAAGGAATGGTGTGTCATTTTATTGAGATGACATCCATGTCCCGTTCCAGGTGCTCCTTAGAGAAGTGACTGAGGTTAATATTTTTAGAAGAAAAAGCCATTTGTTTCAGAATTTTCATAGTAAAAACTCTTTTTTTTTCTGATAAAATTTCATTCAGTTTTGCAAATGTTTGCTTAGCCCTCACTGTGTGATAGGTTTTGTATTTGGTGCTGTGGAAGCTACTGTGAGTTGAGTAAGTCAATGCAAGAGATGGCATTCAGAGAGAAGGGAATACTTGGGCAGATTCTGGGTGTTAACGAATTGGAGGTGAGGGGAAGAGGAATGCAGTGAAGTGTAATCTCTACCTTTGATGATCTTCAAGACATACGAAAGATTTTTATTACATTTAATTATTGCCGGTTGTTGAAATGAGTTTAAGTAAATTGCTTTATCTCCTTAGTCTCCTCCAAAGTCTAACCATAGGAAGGTCATTCTATTGACAGGAGAGGCAACAAAAGCTCATCATTATCATATCCTCTTCCTTCTCATCATCATCACTGCAACCACCACATGATAGTTATGGAGTATTCAGTATCTACCATATATAAGGCACTATTCTAAGTTCTTTACACATGTTACTTAACTCTCAAAACCTCTCTATAAAGCATGTATTTTGATAATAATAGCTCTCGTATGCTGGATGCTTCCTGTCAGCTAGAGACTGTATTAGGTGCTTTATTTTTTTAAATTAATTAATTCATTCATTTTTTAATGGTGACATTGGTTAATAAAATCTAGTAAGTTTCAGTTGTACATTTTAACAGTAAGGCGTATATATATTTACATTGTATGTTAACCTCTCATAGTTAGATTTCTTTCTGTCACCACATATTGGACTCCTTTTACCCTGTCTACCTCCTCTCTCCCCTCTCCCCACTCCACTCTGGTAACTACTAGTCTATTGTCCATGTCCATGAGTCTCTGTTTGTCCTATTCATTTGTTGCTTTTAGGTTTATATCCCACATATAAGTGATATCATGTGATGTTCACATTTTTCTGTTTGGCTTATTTAGTTTAGCATGATGTGCTAAGTACTTTATATTTATCATCTCATTTACACTGTACAATTGGTGTATATATATGCTATACTGATAAAACAAAAGACAAAAGAATCCTGTGTTTCTGTCAGCAATATAAATTTAAAGAAACCTAATTTGTTTATATACAACTTTCCTTCATATCCCCAAGTTATCCAAACCAAGGTATAGTGGTCATTTTTGAAGATTCTGATGTTCTTGGCTTGATGTCAACCTCAAGAAAGTTGAGGAAGTCAATCTCATGAATGACAGCTGGAAAAGAGAATTTCAAAGCCTGTTTGCTAAGCTGAGCTGAAAGTGCAGAGTCTGAGTTATGGTCCAAAACAAAGGAAGCACTCAGAATGAATAAGGACACTGACACAATGTTCTGTGCTGAGACAATCAGGTCACCCTAGGAAAACACACCTATTTGAGGGTAAAAAGAGCTCTGTTCACGCCTACCAGCTGCTCCCTCACCTTCTTGCAGGCTCCAAAAGTGTTGGACGCTCACAAGTAATTCTGTTTGGCCCTTGGCCATTCAAAGTTCAGTCCATGGCTTAGCAGGCTTGGCACCACCTGTGAGCTTACTGCTGCACCCAGGGCCCCACCAGAGAACTATTAGATCAGAATCTGCATCTTATCAGTTTAAGATAAGATTCCTATCCACTAAATTTTGAGAACTTAAGAAATATTAGATCATCAAAAAAGAAATGTAAACATCAGTAGGCTTCAAACTTGATCATGCTCCACGGTTCAGAACCTGTCAGTGGCTTCCTCTACCCTCAGGATCAGGCTCCAACTCCTTAATGTAGCTTTAGACTCAGTTCCAGGCTCCTCTCTTCACTCTTCCCTCCTATATTGCAGCCAAACTCAACTTAGAGCAGTAACAACAACACAAGCCAGCCAGGCTTTCTTTTTGCTCTTTGTGTTGTACATTTCTATGGACTGAAATAAATCCAAAGGAATATAGCATTAGTTATAAACAATGAACATTAAAGAAAAGGTCCCCTGGCCCACAGGGACCCAGTGAATGTGACTGGGTCAGTGTATCAGCTCTGCATATAACTCAATTTAAGAAGCATGTCTCTTCCCAGGGGGGTTCTTATGTCAGCAACTTTCAAACTGATGTCCTTTTTAATTTACACTTGGTTTGACTCTCTGACAGCAACTCCAACACCAGAGAATGATAACAGGACTCTTAGGAACCCTTCCAAAATGACCAAATGTTGTAATGATTCATTAAAATGCTCTACTTGTCTTTTCTTCTTCAAATAGGCCTAGTGATCAGTGTTGTACATGATATGGGTGTCAGCTATGTTTACAAGAATGTCACAAGCTCTTTCAACAGCCAGGCTAAAGAGCTTCTAATCACCTCAGAATATAAATGAAGCTCCCTGTTTTATGACAGAAGTGAATACTATATGCTAAGATTAAACACTGACTTTTAAATTGAATCCACATTTTCCCTGTAAGTAGAAAAGAGAGCTAGATATTATTGTCACAAATTCTGTTACTTCAAGTCCATATAATTTAACTACCAATGTCATGATAGTAAAGGCAATAATTAATAATGAGAGAGAGAGATGGTTAATTTTCAATGTTTTCAGACTATAAAAATACACAAATCATGTCTAACAGACTCTATATTTTGCCAAATCTCATTTATTCAAAAGATATTTTTAAGAGTCTATATTATGTTAAAAGTACTTTAATGATTAAAGAGAGAAAAACAATAGATATTTCAAAGGGAGTCCAGGAAACCAATTGGCAGGGATAGTACTCTACAGCTCCAGGAACTGCATTTCATCAGGGTTTTGTACTAGTTTCCCACTGCTATAATAGTAATATTTCCCTATTATATGGCTATAATGGTTTCCTATTGCTGCTTTATATTACTACAAATTCAGTAGCTTAAAACAATACAAATTGCAGACTTCTGGAGGTTAGAAGTCTGCAATGGCTCTCACTGGACTAAAATCAAGGTGTCAGCAGGGCTACATTTTTTTCTGAAGGCTTTAGAAAAGAATCCAACTCCTTATCTGTTCCAGCTTCTAGAAGTTGCCTGCATGCTTTGGCTCATGGCCTTTTTTTTTTTTTTTTTTAAATCTTCAAAGCCAGCAATGGATGGCTGGTCAAATCACTTACATCACATTATTCTAACTCTCCTGCCTCCATCTTTCACTTATAAAGACCATTGTGGTTACATTGGCCCATGTGGATCATTCAGGAAAATCTCCTCATCTCAAGATCAAGTGATCAGCAACTTTAATTCTATTTGCAACCTAAATTCCTCCTTGCTGATAATGACATAACTATAGGTTAGCGGGATTAGAATGTGAACATCTTTGGGGGACCATTTTTCTCCCTATCACAGGATCTGATTTACTCTGACCAAACTCACTGGAGACTAATATATGTGAATGATAATTTAATACTATTTACCATGAAAAATATAACTTTGGGGGAGTGGGATAGGTGATAATGCCCATGTTGGCTGGTTAGCACCTTCTTTTCTCTTTGGCGAATTGACACAGAAAATCTATTTTTAAATATATCTTGGAGAACATGAAATCAGAGCATCAGATCAAGCTGAAGAACTCTAATGACTAGTGAAATGAATTGGTGAGAGAAAAGCTGTTGGTTGAATTGATGTATAATTTCTATTGAGACTGGAGACTAGTAACTATTGGTATTCATTGCACTGGCACATTAAATTTTTTAAACTTAATGTGGCAAAATAATTTATTGACATATTTATTTGTATTTTGTTGTTGCAAATCATTTATTGAGAAATTCGCTTATTTTCTTCACATGGCTTTGTAGAAAAATCTGAATACATGAGACTACTTTTTTTCTCACCTCCCTGCAGTGAGTCAGCAGGGCTTTGAATCCCATAGGGCAGAGTTAAGAGATTTTTATATTAAGCTAAATTGTGCTTCTATGGTATGGTAGGCAGAAAGACAGTAATTACTTGAGTGGAAAGTAGAAAGAAAAGGGCAGAAAAGTTCTGTGAGGAAGAGACAGACTCTCTGAAGGAGCAGTATTTGGATGCCGAGAGAATGAATCTCTAGGAGCCTGATGAAGGACCCCTGTATCCACATGACATAGAGTAATGAAACTGCCCACATTAATAGACTTCAAAACTGAGAACCTCAGTGGTGACCATGATGGAACAAAGACTAGAATTCTTTCCCCAGTTGTTACATAAGCACCTGGGCTCTTAAGAAACTCTAGGGAAGGGGCAAGGTTCTCCAACACATAACAAATTTTTCTTGCTACTTATTCAAGTAAGGATATCAAATCAACTTAATATGATTTAGAAAAAAAATTAGAAATGGTAATATTTTTTTTCAGTACCAGCTTTATGGAGAAAAATTTATACTAGCCAAACAGGATTTTATCTAGGTGTTTTAGCCTTTCCTTATCAAACAGTTTAGGTGGAAATAACGGGAAGTTGTCTAAACTGGGTTAGAAGGCTACTGCAAAAACCAGTGGAATGTCAGGCGTGAGGTACTGATGCACCAGGTCAGCACTGGAAAGCCGATGTGAAAAATGAAAGATGCAGTCAATGGCTTGAGGTATAAAGGTAGAAAAATGTGAAGAATGTTCCCAGAGGATTTGGTAGGCCATTGTGGATTTTAGGGTAATTGAGGCAGGAGTGAAAGAAGAGACTGAATACTGGATTGAAACCACAGTAAAGAACACTTTAAACACTAGATTAAAAATCAATTGTGGACACATTAACTGTTCCAAAACATGAGATAATCTTAGCTTAATATCTTCTTCTTTTTAGGATGGCATTCAAATCACACCCTCGAAGCTGTGTGAGCATTGGGAAATTTATGAAACATCTAAAACATGTGATGTACAGGAGTAGGTCCTTGGGAGAGGGCTTGTGGGGGGAAGAATTCTTCAATGAATAAGGTCCTCCTGGGTCCACAAGTTAGTGGCAAGACAATGCAAACAACTTACTATTTTTAGTTCTAACAGCAGATTACTGTTTACCATTGCACTCATGCAAGGCTCAAAATTTTTATGTGTACCACATTTTTCATCATGAAAATAGATCACTGAACATGTGCAACTTCTGATGCTACTAGTCCAGTTAAAGGCATCTTCAAAAAGAAAAAGTGGAACTGTATAATCAGAGGGGAGAAAAACTATAGACAAGTTTTACTTATCTGTCAAACCAAAGGCACATGCCCCTCATCTAAATATCTCTATGGGAACATGCTAACACTGGAATCAGGGTTTTCCTGGTACTGTGAGGTTGTCATATCTGGTGTTCCTGGATGGCTGAAAACAAACAACATTTTCATATTCTTTATGTGTTAACTTCATCTCTCAAAGGTGATGAGACTCTTTCAGAGCATGTCATCTCTGAATATGCCCAACAAACACCAAGCTACTTATCAATAGCAGTAATAGTAAAATAGTAAATAGTGAAATGGCAGGGCTATGGCTTCTGAATGGGGGAGTACAAAAATCCAAATCCTCTAAAGAAAAGCAAAATAGGACAAGACTTATTAAAATTCAAGAAAAGAATTTCCAGGGGTAGGGACCATTTCTTAACATACTGCTCTCACTTGGGCTTTTGCTCTAAAGAAGTATTACACCATGATAACAGATTTTAATTATATATATATATATATATATATATATATATGTATAATTGTAATATATACACAACATAAAATTTACTATTTTAACCATTTAAAGTATACGATTCAGTGGCATTAACTACATTTGCAACAATGTACAACCATCATGACTATTCATCTCCAGAACTTTCTCATCATCTCAACAGAAACTCTGTACCCATAAAACAAAAGCTCCCCATTTTCCTTCCCCCATCACTTGGTAACACCCTCTGTTTTATTTTCTGACTCTATGAATTTGCCTATTCTTGATTCCTCATGTAAGTGAAATCATACAAATTTGTCCTTTTGTGGATAATGGGTGTTTCATACTGACAGGAGGAAAAGAAACTGAGACAAGCCAAATGTACCTTCCCTCAGTTCTTTCACTACCTGAGGCATGTCTTGGCTTCCCTCCCATTCAGTGTGGTAATGATGCCAATATGCTCCTTCTGATAGTTTACTATGCAGTTCATTTCATCTTCTTCCTGTTTTGTAGAGAGACTGATTTCTCCTTTGCTAACGCCATCAGCTGAACTCAAAAACAGGGTCACATCTCTGCTCATGGTACAAATCACTTCTTGTGAAGCCTGGCTGCATTGGGGCAGGGGGAAGCTGCCAGGCTTCTAGACTCCTAAGAGGCTGTCCTGGCCACAATGGAGCTTTGTGTGTGACCATTGGGTGCTGGGCATGAGCCAGGCTGGCTGAAGTGGTGAGTTGTTCCTGATATTCACACTACCCTCAAGCCTTGAGTCTTGGAAGACACTGTGATCTGGAAGATGACCTTCCTCAAACAAAACCAAAACCAGCCTCTGCTTTTTCTGCATGGTAATTATCAGTGACTCTCTCAGAATGGACCAATCAATTAGGCATTCTTGAAAAGCCCATCCCTCAGTATTTAGAGCTTGGGAAATTCTGCTGCCAGGTCCCAGAGGAGACAGAGCAGCTTTCCAGTGGGTATTCCTAATTTGAGAAATCTGTCCTTGAACTGTTAGTTCTATAGCTACTTTTCAAGAATGTGGACCTCCTTTATCAGTGGCTAGATGTTCTATGTGTATATTCAAACGCATCGGATGTCGCACACAATAGTGCACAGGCCAAACTTTGACACTTTCAGTCAAGATGATTTCAAAGTGACTACAAAGGGAACTAATTAGATCTTACAGTCTTGATCTAAAATCTTTTCATTTTTATATAAGAATGCTTTTCTTGCCTTGGATGATGTCCAGTCTGCTACCTGGTACAGTTTGTCATTATTTGGCTAGCAGACTTGCTGATTTACTTTGCATGACATTTGCTCTTGTTTTAAGATTCTTTCTTTTGGCTTCCTCATGATTCCTCTTCCCTTTTAAATATACCTCAAACAGGTTCTGGTTGACCCTTTCATTTCATTGTTCTTCTGTCTTGCTATGGTGCGGTGGACAGTGGAGATAGGATTTGGTGTTAGTTACATCTACCTTCAAAGCCTGACTCTGCTACTTACTAGCTGTGTGGCCTTGGGTAAGAAACTTAATCCCTATAAACCAGATTCCTCCCCTGCAAAATGGGAACAAATGATTTGTTATTCTCAGGGACGTTGATAGGATCACTTAAAATAATCAGGTGAAGAATCTGGCATATAGCAGGTAGTCAGCAAATATAAACATACACCTTATACCCATTTTTTTCTGATAGTTTAATGTAAGCCCTCCCCAATCCGCCTTCAGGCAACCTGAATTCCTAGACAGAACCCTAATGTCCAAAGCTTCTTTAGGTCTAAGCCGTCCTAAGCTCTGAACAGGTTTCCCTCAACGGAAGAGAGGTGATTGACAGGTAGTATTCATCTGGCTTTCTGGAATTGATTTCTGCTGTCTTCATCTGAAGCAGCAGCGACTAAACAGTACTGCCCTTTTACCTCTCTATGCCAGGCTATGCCAGAGAGGGTAGTGTTCCAGAGAGACATCTGGCAAATTAAGCCCCCAATACCTGTGATGTGGTTGTGCAAGCGAAAAATTACAAAAGACAAAGCCAAAGAGTCAAGGGGAGTGCGACGGAGCTTGTTTATAACAAGTGGAAGGGACCCTTGTAAGCAGGCCAGAACCGGTTCACCTGTGAGTTATTATGCGGCAGGTAACTCAAGGATTCTTCCCGCAAGAGATGTCAGGGCACTACTGGAGCGCGCTGAAGCCCCCTAGGGGCGGAGGGAAGTAGTACGCTAAGCCTTAACTAACCCGGCTTAGATTTCTGTTTGTGACCCTTTCTGTATTGGTTGGCAGCTTCTCCCCAGCAACCACCCAGATTTGGATGATCTCCGTGGCACAGCTGTGATGGGATTCTAGACCCTCGCTGCTAGAGGACAAGGTGACGAATAGGTTAAACGAATGCTGACAGTTAAGTCATAGGAGTTGGGCCTCGCGGGGAGCAGCCAGCTGAGGTCTGAAAGACGCTGCTCCGCGCGAGGTAAGTTGCAGTTCCCCTCTGGGCCCGCTGATTTTTGGATGCAGACTTTGCATCCAAATTCCTCATGAGGATCATCCTTCATTTCAGGAAGTTGTGCCGAATGCTAGAAACCGCTGCTTGAGGCGTTTGGGACTGGGCATCTAGGTCCGTCAGGTCTGCGTTTCTCTCTTTTTTCTACCCCTTAAGGAGCGGCTCCGTCTGGGCCCCCAGCGAGGGCAGGGCGAGATTTCCAGAGCGAGGACGGCGAGAGGGGCGCGCCGATGCTCTCGGAGGTCCCCAGCCCGCATCGCCCAGGGCACTGGGGGCGGGGGAGAGGCCACGGCCGAAAGGGGAGCCCAGAGGCCCAAGGTCCTTCTAGCTTCTGCCTTCGATGTCCCCCTGAGAGCAACCGGCCCGGGGGCGGCGCTTTGCGGCCTTGAAGAGCTCCTCGGATTGCCCTGGTGGCTCCGGGGGTTGGCGGGTGAGTGGAGGGGCGTGGCGGCGTTCGGGTGCAGCTTCCCGCCCTTGGCTCCCTCTCTTCGCCGCTGTGGAGCGCGGTGACCTCGCGCCGCCGCGACGCGCGTGAGAGAGGACCTGACGCTCTGCGCTCGCCCGGCGCAGCTCTTCACCTCCTGGGGAGCTGCGCGGGGCTGGTGGCCCGAGGTACGGGGTAGACTGGGGATGTGATTGAGAAGCGGGGTGGTGGGAGGGGCGCCAGACACTGCGAGGATTGCAGGGTAGGTCAGGGCAGTCATGAGGGCCTTTGGAGAATGCCCGAAGGGGCTTCTCTTGCAGGGGCGGCGGGCGGGTTTTTATGGAGTTTACTTTCTGGAGATGGCGACTTTGCTGGGTTTGGGTCCGGAAGGGCGGGAGCGTCTCAAGGGACTTTTGCTCAGGACGACTCTCAGTAAATACAAGTCTGAACCCTGCGTGGTTCCAGGCGCCGTGCTCTGGACTTGGCGGTTTTTCTCAGTTCCCTAAAAGTAAGCTCAGAGATTGTGCACGCCCGCAGAGCTCCCTCTTTTGAATTTAACCCAGATAGGTTTGAGCATGAAAGCGCGGCGTATTGT
Organism: Macroglossus sobrinus; assembly: GCA_004027375.1. Taxonomy (NCBI): domain Eukaryota; kingdom Metazoa; phylum Chordata; class Mammalia; order Chiroptera; family Pteropodidae; genus Macroglossus; species Macroglossus sobrinus. The sequence continues at coordinate 58,333 of PVKZ01004809.1, forward strand.
TTGGTTCCAACGTCCCATATGAAGTCCACCTTACTGAGATTGCAACGGAAAAAGCGGAACAGCTGCATTTTATCCTTAACCCGTCCACCTGACCGTGACTGCGCGGTGGGGGACCGCCTGAGAAATTGATGCTTAACGAAAGTAGAAAACATTCGGAAGAGGGATTATTTAGCCCTAATGGGAAGTAAGGGTCAAAGAAAAGGGTATATTCAAGAGCTGCCCTTACCGTGTTATTACAATGGAATTTAGAAGGATCTCTGAGTTTGACGATATGGTGGGAAAGTGCAAAGAATTGAGAGGTTTGGGGAAACTTGTGTTTCTTAGACTCTTTCCTAAGGCCGAATAGCAGTGAACTTCAGTTTGCTTTTTAATTTCAGTTGCTGATGTGAGAAGTGGGAGGACAACGTGCTTTACCTCACTAGGTGGTTTGGAAGATAATTGGAGGGAGGGTAGTGTTTTGAACGTATAAAGTGTGGTTTCTACAAAATAAGATAAATTGAGGTATCATCACATTGCTGCCACACCTTCCTCTTGACCACGAACAGTAACTTGTTTGGATCAGGGAGTTAAGGCAGCAACTTCAGGGCAGTGCTGGAGTTTTCCAGATTACCTGTTCAAAGTGGCCGGATGTGTCTGTTTCTCAATCTCTTCTTGCAGTTCCTCCTCTTCACTACCTCCTGAAACTGTCTGTCACGGTGTGACGTCAGTAGAGAGGAACTTTGCCTTTTTTTTTTTTTTAATCAACTTCTTTAGGGCCTTACAAAGTGGGGAAGCTGCTAGGCACATTGATGAAAATTGAAAGTCGTGGCCCCAGGGGAGTTAGATTTGATCAGACACGTTCTTCATGAGACCATTTAACTCTGAACACATCGTTTGCTTTCAAGTTGGAGTTCTTGATTTCTGACACGAAAATTCTGCCAGAGCCAAGGATAAATATACCAAGAATAAGCATTCGAGAAAGGTAGATAAAGAACTGCAGAAAGAGTACATTCCCTGCTACACACACACACACACACACACACACACACACACACACACACTCATTTGAAGGGATACAAATAAACAGTTCTTTTTAGATAAGCATGCCTATCTTGCCAGATATTATAAACATGAGAAATACTAGTACCTTTGTGTCATATTGTATCATTCCAGGATACCAAATTAGTCCTTTGATTGGTTTTTCTATTTTAATTGTCAAGAGTTGAAGGATAACTCAGTTAGGGGTTGGGAAATAAAGCCAGGGTCCCCTTAATTGTGTCGATTTAAAGTGAACTGTAAGTCTTTATAAAATTATACCAATGATGGTGATAATAAAGCTAACTTTGATAGAATATTGCATTTGCAACTAAGATATGCATGTTATAGTTCATTTAGTTTTCACAATCCTGCAAAGGAAGTATAGCGAGCCTTGCCAAAGGTTTCAGCTACTAAGTACTTTCTCTCAAGTTGGTATAAAAAATATATTTGGTTAGGACTCTTGATTTTTTTTTTTTAACTTCTGCACTGTGTTTTATTCCACACATAGAGGTGGCATTAGGGATGAAACAGGGCTCTGGAATAAGTTTCCACAGTATGGACCCTGAGAATGCCAATGGGTAGTTGTGTGGTCTTGTTTTCCATTTTCTGGCTCTGTTTTCTCATCCACAAAATGGTAATAATGAATGATATTGAATGAATACATTATTTCTCACTAGAATGTGAAGTGTGAACTGTGGAGGAGAAGTACTTTTCAGTGAATAAAAGGAAGTTTTAGAGTCAAGTGTTTTTGTCATCTGAAATAGGCTGGAAAATGGCAAATGAAAGAAGCTGAAATTAACTACACACTTCATGTCATCTGCCCAAGAGTTGTTTGAAAATGATTTTTTCCCTAAAATAACTTTAATTCTGTTCTTAGATCTTTAACTTTACATTTATCAAAAGAGATAAATATAAATTAGACCTGAAATCTTGTTTGTTTGTTTGTTTTTGCAGGTGTCAGGGAGGAAAAACTTTCCTCTGGTTCTTCTGGCTGGTCTAATAATCAAATTGACATGAGATTAGCAGGAGAAAAAAAAAAACGTTTAACAACATGTATACCTCCTGTATAGATGTGAGAGACCCAGGATAACTGAGTAACTTGCAGAAATGACAGAAGTCATCATCTTAAGTACCACTATTAGTTAAAGACAAAAGAAGATGTTGGAAGTGAGAAATCAGTTAAGGAAGGTTACCAGAAAGAGTACAGCAAACAAGAGTAAGATTTTTATGCAGATTTAAGTGGTGCTTTCTCCATTGATAACAGTTTCTAGAGATTTAGATATCCTCACTTTCTGATGCTCAAAGGAAGCACCATTAAAATGGAGATTTCCCTTTCAAATGTCCTTGGGTATATGTCCTTTTACAAAAAGTAACTTATATTTGCTTTTCAGAGCTTCTACCATGTCTGTTGTTTCTTGAAATAGTATCCTAAAATACTATCCTAAAGAGGCATATTTTGAGTGGCAAATTCTGCAAATTCTTCATAGGTAACAATGAACAAAAAAAGCACCCACAGCCAGCAGGTGCTTTTCATTAGTTAGTTTCATTTGATGAAAATTGGATGGCAAATTTTTTATTTTTATCCCTTCCTTTCTACCTTCTTTTCCAATAAACTATAATGGGTCAGAAAACAACTCAATATATGTAAAGTACTTCCCCTATTCTTTATTTGAAAATTGTTCTTAGATGACAGCTTTTAGTACATAACAGCCACTTAAATCTGGTACGTAAGAGGAGACTTGAACTTTTGTATATGCATATTTTAAGGATATTTTAAACAATATGGCTCAATTGTCAAATCATTTAAACTGTCCTAGGACCTACATAAAAACTGGCTTTTTGTTGCTCACTCTTAGTTTGGATACTTGGACTGAGGGAGGTAAGCATGTCAGTGTCACAGATGTTGCTGGATTTACAGCAGACATTTTGAATTCTGGAGAGTTGTTTGGATCCGTGAGATGTAAAGGTCTTTTCTTCACCACTGTGCTGTGGTAGGTAAGACTGTGGACTTGGGAGCAAGACTATCTGGATGTAAACTGGCTCCATTTACTAGCTGTGCCTCAGTTTCTTATCTGTAAAATGAAGATAGTGATGTTATATCAACCTCATACGTAAGTTGTTAAGAGGATCAAGTATGTGTGTGTGTGTGTGTGTGTGTGTGTGTGTGTGTGTGTGTGCAGAAAATTTAAAAGTTCCAGGAACGTAACAAATTCCATATAAGTGTGAGTTATGAACTGTTGATGATGGGTAAGATATCAGAAGATGAGAGCTATGGGAAGATAATAGGGCTTAATAAAATCGTAGATACAGTAAATAAGGGTAGTGTATACATGTAGGGATGCAGTTTTAAAAAGAACGATGGTAGGTTTTGTAAAAGTGAAAATTCTCCCATTACTGGGAAGTGAAATCTCCAGATGCCGGCACCCAGGAGAAACAGAAATCAGTCACCAGGGCGGTGATATCTATCACCAGGCGCCAGCCTCAAGGAGAAACACAACATTCCAAAGTACAGATAATGAAGCTGTCTGCTAGCCCTGTTTGCTCTGAGAGTCCCCTGAATACATTTGTTTTTGTGCAAGACTTTAACTGCTAACTTCTGCTTTCTGTAATCTGCTTGCTTGCTTATTCAAGGACGCAGTTGGAGGCTTTATAAGCTGCCTCCTTTGGAGGCTGGGGGCTGATCTCCTCTAATCCTGCATGGTAGAGAGTTGCCGCCGGTTAATAAAGGCTCACAATTCTCTCTAATCCGGCTCTGTGGATCCCTGTTCTCATCTGTTGCATAACAGTTTCAATCTAAAGGTAAATGTAAATAAAGATGGGAGAGATAGAGAGATGTACCAATATAAAGGTAGTAGATAAGGAGATCAGAGAGATAACTTAGGGACACTTGGACAGATATAGCAAATTTTTTTTTTAACTTAGGGATTTTCTTATGAAAAATTTCAATCTTAAAAGTAGAGATGTACCCATCTTCTACCTTCAGGAGTTATCAGTATGGTCAATTGTGTTTTACCTATATCTCCCACCAACACTTTCCACAGTATTAAAGTAAATTCAAGAAATTCTATCAATTATTTCTAAATATTTCTAAAAAGATAGGCACTTAACCAAACATAACCACAGTACTTAACCTCTTTGACTTTGTTTCCCATCTATAAATTGGGACCAGAAGAACCTCCCTTACAGTACTGGTTTAAAAGTGAGGATGGATGCCTGAAGCTCTCAGTGTAATTGGGCAATCGGTGCCCAATTACTGCTAGCCATCATGCTGATGATCTGTCTTTACCAGTCCTTTTTTTAAAAAAATTTTCTAGATGATTCAATTGTTTTCACTATTACTTCCTTTCTCCTCTTCATACCTATTTTAGGCACACTTATTAAGTATTTTCTTGCAAACCAAAATTAATTTTAGACTAATAAATAAAATGCATTTATTTGAGCAAAAGTTGCTGCAGTCCAGAAGACACAAGAGTAGAAACCTAAATTGTGTTCCACTGAAACAAAGGGGAGACTCCCTTTTATAGTGTAAGTTCCTACTCAGGTTCCCAATTAGGTCTGTTTTATGTAAATGAGCCATCCAAATGGTGCAATTCTGATTGGATGGGACAGGTCTATTCATTTGTCAAAAAGAGGAGACAAGGAACTTCCTTATAATAGTTGACTCAGACTGTGTAAGCATCCAGGGCACAGTGCAGGAAGCCCAGAGTTAGGTCCAAGGTTCTTCCTGGTGTACAGAGCACTTGAAGAGCCCCTTACAGCAAATGGCCCTAGACTCTTATTATTCACAAAATGTGAGCCCTCAGTTCATGATGGGAAGTCCATCTCAGCAGATAAATTCTGCCTTGCTTTTCACATCAAAGAAATTTTTCTTCTGGAGTTCATACCCTTTATTTACTCTATTTCTCCTTTAACTTTCAGTGCCTTTGTTTACAGCCTGACTTATAGCTTGCTCTCCTTTGATTTCTGTATCCCATGAAATACCCGTGCTCTCTAGTCTTCTGACTTTTTTCAAGGGAGATGGGTACTTCTTCCTGTTTTATTTTTTTGACAGCATTATTGAGATTCAGATAGAATTCACATGACGTACAATTCACCCATTTAAATATACAATTGAGGGTTTTAATGTATTAACAGATTTATGCCATCATTACCACAGTTGATTTTAGAACATTTAGAACTTCACAAAGATACTCTGTACCCTATCTTTGATCTCTTTTCCCTTGCCCTAGGCACTGATCTACTTTCTTTCTCTATGGGTTTTCCTGTTCTGGACATTTCATATAATAGCTGTGGATGTGTACGTTTTATAAATAAATAGTTTTATATTGGAGATGTATGTGCAAATAGTTATTTTTATAAATAGGAAGGCCATAATTATAAAATTCTGAGGAAATTTTATGACAGCATGAAATCAAATATAGCTGTGTGGCTCTTAATCCTATGTTTTGTGACAAATCTAATGAGAAAGTTTTTAAAAATTACTTTGCTAATGAAATAGGAAATATTCTGCTAATTTTAGTCCAACAGAATGTGTAAATACCAGTGGAAAGAGCTTTGGATCAGATGTCAGACTTTTTTGTTCTACTTCTGCTAATTACTAATGATGAGACTTTGGGCAAGTCCCCTAACAGTCTCCATTTCATTCCTCAAATAGGCATAATTAAATTTGAAATATCACAAGTTATCATTGTGAAGAGTGAGAGTGGAAAGTATGACATATGCAGTGACCATAGGAAGTTAAACATCTATGTGTCTTGGCCAACTGTATGGTATTATTAAACAAAATATCTGGAGTTGCTTGATCTTTGCCTTCATTGAGTCACTTTCTCACCCCCAACTCACCTATTTCTCTTAACTATTTTCTGTCATTCCTCTGTGTTCTTCTGACAATGAATCTTCAGAATTAAGGGTCATTTCCAAAAGCTAAATTGGTCTTAGAAGAGTCCTTGTGAAGCCACCTTTCTAGGTTTTTAGCATTAGAACACAGTGTTCATTGCTGCAGTGAAGGTGCAGCTGTGTGAAAGTTGTGGTCCACTCTGATTCCTGGCCACTGTTGTGGAAGTTGTGGCATCACATTATTGAGCATTGAAATGGTTTCTGTTTGATATGTTATGATAGTTTCAGTCTGCTGAGTCTTTGGGGATGTGAGTCTTTGTTTAAAGTCAAAGCATGAAGGGAAGTAGATACAAAAAGAGGGGAAGAGGTTCTGGGGAACTGTGTTAACCAAATAGCTCACATGCTATGGTTGAAGATCCATTTACTCTTTGCTTGCATTTGTTTATTGCTTGGGAGTGGGGATGCTTAGTAAGACACCCTCAACTCTCGTTTCTGACTTCAATTCTCTAACATCCTTTATTCAGACATTTTAGGCTGTGACCTCCAATTTTTTCTAAAGGATGACATCTTTTCTACCTTTCTTGGGCAACAGGAATAATCAACATAACCATACTTATGTATTGTTCATTCATTTATTCACTCATTCATATACTTAGAATATATTTATTGAGCACCTATTATGTGCCCCTGTTTCTAGGTTCTGGGGACAGAGCAATGTCCAAAATAAATTTTTTTAAAAACTTGCCCTCAGAGATTTTTACACTCTAGTGTTAGTCATTGAAGTTAAATACAATGAGGATTAGTGCTAAGGAGTAAAGAGAAAAATAAGGATTTGGAAGGAGACAGGAACTTTTGGAGAGGGACAGTTGCCATTACTTATTGAGTGACCAGGAAGGCTTCACTGAGAAAGTAAAATTTAAGATGAGTTTTTACTCTGATGGTCTTATTTGTGTCTTCAGTTAGCAGTTTAGTTTCGGGGCAAATAAAATCCTAAATCTTACTTGTGCCTAGTCATGGAGTTACTTTAACATTGTTAAGGAGCTAAAGCTGCTCATCTACCATCAAAGCGCTGGCTGCTTACGGTCTGAAAGACTTTGAGCTCTCTAGAGAGGTCATGTTGGTTCATGCCTTGCTGAGTCACCTGCTCCTCTTAAAAGGGTTGCATCTTTCTAGCTGATACCATGGCTGTAGTGGCCCTAGTGAAGCAGTCATTCTCAATGGGACCACCGACTAAAGGGCAGGGACGTGCCTAGAATGGATGACTTGGCAGGGAGTTTTGCGGTCTCTTCTCATCCCTAGGACTCTTGCTGCTGTGTATCTGTAAACTTGTAATTTGACCTGTACTTACCTTATGCTCAATAGGAAAATCTCAATAGAAATGACAGTAAACTTTACAGCTTGATTTCTCTACCTTTAAAATGTTTTTGAAAATTGATTTTATCTTTGTAAATATCTTTGCATCTCTGATGCAAAGGACCCCTTATGTGACAGTTAGATGCACTTTAAGAAGATGCCAAGCATCGCTTAGACCTACATTACCTATTTATTGCCTTTTAGTATCTGAAATATATGAATGTTTGTTTAGTCATTATCTTTCCTCTATCAGAATGTAAACTGGATGGCAGGAAGCTTATTTTAGTCATCACTGTTACCCCAGCACTACCAAAACAAAAACTATGCCAGTCATGTAGTAGATGCTCAATAAATATTCGTTCAATTGAATAGCTAACAGACCACAAGCAATGGCAACAAGCAACCAACAAGAAACCATATAACAATATCTTACAGATTATCAGAAGATCAAGAAATGAAGATGTTGACCTTCTATCATTAAGGCCTGGACTTTGTTCTCAATCATTGCTGTCTCCTCTGTGTGTCAATCTGTCTCTTAGAGAAAATTATGCTCCAACCTGGCTTGTCATCCTCTCTCTGCCGGTACCCAGCTGTGACCTTAGACTTGGCTTTTAATCTCTGTGGGCCTATTCCAGCTCTAGAATGTTCTCATTTTATAATCTGGCAAAGCCAGCAGATGCTAGTTATTTGTATAAAGCAAGAACACCTTTCTAGAAGGAAGTAGAGCAAGAACCTGCTTCAGAAAATTACTTTTTATAGGGAAGTCTGATTTTGCTCAATGCAATTAAGTCAATTCCACATCTAGGAGGCTTGTAAATAACATCATTCTCTTTGAACTATTGACTTTAATCTGCTTAAAAAAACACACATGGATCACTATTACTTATCGCTTGTTCGAAGGTTTGTGTTTTTCATATGATTTCACATCTGTCATCTTCTCCCGCCACAAAAACAGATATGACATGGAAATAGGTTAGCATGAGCTATGGACGCAGAACTAAAATTAGTACTAATAAGAGGAAAGATCTGGCAAATGAAAGCCAACAAAAAGCAATATGAACAAAGATGGTCATTGCTGTATATTTTTTAATAGTGAAAAACTAAAAATAAATTTCCATCAATAGGAATCTGAATAAGTAAATTATGATAAAATTCTATAGAAAGTGGTAAGGCAGTTAAGAAGAATGATATGATATATACCCTCAGGACATATTATTGAGAGTAAAAGAAGGTAGATTATAGAATATGTCCAGTATAATCCCATGTGTGTGTATAGAAAACAAAGCATATCTTCAATCTGACATATGTACATTAATTCATAGAAAAAGACCTAGAAGGAATAAAATAGTTAGCAATGTTATTCCTAGGGTTGGTGGATGATGCAATAAGAGTGCTTCACTTTTTCTCTAGGCTTCTGTGTCTTTGGCATTTTATAAAAATATAATCATGGTTTCTTTTGTAATTATAACACCCAAAATTATTGGAGAGGAAATAGACTTGTGGCAAAGAGAAATTGGGGTGTAAGGTGAGATTTGCTGTCAGGAAAAGGAAGATGAGCACTTTAGGGTAGCAAGTTCTGCCAGTTGCCATCGTATCCTGTGACATTTTGTGAATGGTAATTTGAAGGTTGTCCACCGTTTTCAAGAAAGTATATATACATATCTGTATCTGTATCACTCCAAAAGGTATGACCTAGAGTAGAAAGCCCAAAATCAAGGATTTTTCATGTATCTTCTTTTGTTATATTTGTAAGCATTGGATGAGAAAATTTTCATATCTTTAGGAAAAATGAATTTAGTTCTATCCTTGTATAAATAATGCTGCCACAGTAATAGAGCAGTTACATCTACCATAGAAGTTGTTTCTCTAGCTCATGATTTTATTTCTACTTTTTTGGATTTGTTCATTTAGTCTATAACTTTTATTGAGCCCCTGGATGCAAATATGTGACCTTGCCAAGGACAAGACCCCTGCTCTAATGGAGCTTATAGTCAGGGAGATGGAGGGGAATGACAGTAAGGAGCCAAAAAAATAATATCAGGAAGTGATGTGATATGGAGTAACCAGGGAACTACTTTAAGAGTTAGGCAAGACTTCTTGAGGAAGTGATTAATAAACCAAGGCAAGCAGTAAGATAGAAAGGAGCCAGATGTGTGATCATTCAGGGAAACAGCATTCTGGGCAGAGGGACTGGAACAGCACTATTAGGTTATGCAAAAGCTTGTAGGACTCAAAAGCTTGCTGTGTGGTTAGGACAAAGAAAAGTAAGAGAAGTCTGCAAAGTAGGAACATGTCATGCTTTAAGGACAAGGTAAGAACTTTGGATTTTATTCTAGATTTGATGGGACTCTATCAGAGTTGGTGCAGGGTTGGAGGGGGGCTATTGGTAGAGGAATCTGACTTAGGTTTATAAAAGATCTCTCTGAATACCTCTTGATTATAACTAGACAAGTAGAAGCAGGGAGACCCATTGAGGAAGATAGCAGGAGGTCTAGGTGGGAGAAGATGGTGACTTAGACTTGGGTGGTAGCTATAGTTAAAAACTTGCTAATGGGTTAAAGATAGGGAAAGATAGGATCAGGGATGACTCCTAGATTTGTAGTTGTCGGCAACTGTGGGCATGTTTCTTGAGATGAAAAAAAAAAACCTAGAAGGAATAGGTTTGAGGTAAATCATTGTCTCCTTTGGGTATCAGGTAGCCATGCCTGCTGGACAGATGTCAAATAGGCAGTGAGATATGTCAAATAGGCTGAGATCCATGTGGGAGCCATCTACATACATAATGATGGTATAGAAAGCCTGGAACCAAATGGACCCTCACCTTCACTTCATACCTTTGTACTCCACCCTTTATTTAGGCTAAACACACCTAAGCAGACTGTCTCTACCCCTTCACCTTGCTAACCTTGCTTTTGCTGTTGATGGTTACTTTGAGCTTTACAATGTGAAGGACAGTGGGAGAAGAGTGCTGGGTCTGTAATTATGGTGATGAGAGTGCTTCTCATTATGTAGCTCTTGACATTTTAATCATTACCTTCTTTGCTAAAGCTAAAAACTAAGCTTAAAGTGAGCAGACCATTTTTAAGATAGATTCTAGATTCATACTGTGTTCTTTAGATATTGTAAGCTAATAATAAATTTATATTGTTATTATAATATAAGTATTATAAGCTAATGTAAGTTACACAAAACAAAGTTTTTAGTACCATTGATTGTCTGCAGTCTCACAGGCCACTGTCTACTTTGTTGAAACACAAACACAAACCAAATAAAAATAAACTATGAAAATATGTCTTTACTTCCAGATAGTATTTCCATTTTGGGTTTGACATTTAATTTTACTGGAATAATTCATGGATATTTTACATTTTATATGTTTTATTAGCAGTATCCTCATATGACTTTATCCTTATTATAACAATAACCTTCAATTATTTTTATGCTTTGAAAACCTTTTTCTACCCCAATGTCATGCCCCCTATATTGGCTGCTAGTTTATGGCTGGTTTGTTTGTTTGTTTGGTTGGTTGGTTGTCTTATAAATTCAAGAGAATATATTTTGTTGTTTAGGGTGAAGTGCAAACAACCTTCCTTCCTTCCTTCCTTCCTTCCTTCCTTCCTTCCTTCCTTCCTTCCTTCCTTCTTTTCTTCTTTCCTTCTTTCCTTCTTTTCTTTCTTTCTTCTTGCCTTCTGTTTTATCTGATATAGATGTGGCCACTGGGACTCTTTTTAGACTGTTTACATGCTACATCTTTTGTCATCCATTTACTTTTCAACTATATGTGGTTAAAAATGCATT